>CBVK0100952522.1:0-12156 GCA_900067695.1 Picea abies | reverse complement strand
GACCCTTGAGTTGACATTCAACCATTTCATCCCTGGTTAATTTCTGGATCATGAGGGGATTTGCAGAAAGGGAAAAATGGGTGGGTTTAGGGCAAGGAGGAAAGGAGGTTTTTTGGTTCTGGGAGGACACAATTTGTTGGGCTTCCTTGGCTTGTTGAGTAGCTTCCAACTAAGTATGGGGGCATGCCATGAGAAAATGGGCACAAATTTCATCTTTGAAGCCACTAATAAAGCATTCCCTAAAGAAAGCATCTGACATGCCCTCTATTCTGAAGGACAAGTGCTCAAATGAAACAATAAAGTCTTCCACTATCCCATATTTCTTTAACTTGGTCAAACAACCTAAATGGTGGGTGTCAGAGTCAAAGCGATCTTTAACTTGGTCAAACAACCTAAATGGTGGGTGTCAGAGTCAAAGCGATCATAGAGTTTGGCCACAAACTGTGTCCAAGCAAGATACCGTTGGCATGATTTTTTTCACCATTTCTACCATTGCCATCGTTCCAGATCCAAATTTAGGACACCATAATGAAACTTGGATAAATCATCAGTAATGCCATGAAAAAAGAAATAATGTTCCATTTGGGTGACCCATCCTGTAGGATCTGATCCATCAAATTTTTTCACCTTAATTATAGAAGGGCGGAGGTCTTGGAAAAAGTGGTTAGTATGAGGGTCTTGGTGATGGGAAGAGTCATGGTCATCCTAATAAAATGGTTTTTCAAAAGAGGAAGGGTTCTAGGAATGGCCTAGGAAGTGGTCTCTAAGGTATTTGATGTAGGAGCATTACTCCTTGAGGTATTTGATGTGGGAACATTGTTCCCGAAGGTCTTTAATGTGGGAATAGTGGTCCTTAAGGACCTCAATAGTTGAATTGATGGAGCTAATGTTGGAATTAAGCTTCCTAAAGGAATCCTTGTTCTGGTGGTTGTTAGAAATCAAGGCATTATGGTATTGGGCTCGTGTGGTAGTCATTTGGACAAGGGAGCAGGAAAATGGTATAGGGGAATAAAATGGGTATGGAGGGGGGGGGTGGGACCATAGAAAAAAAAGGGTGTCAAATGATAGGTATCACTGCGATCAGGGAAAAAAGGGGAATCCAGAGGGATAGAAGACAAATAACGGTGTTAGAGATAGGTCGGTTCCACAAAAAAATTGTGTTAAAAATGATAGGTATCACTAGAATCGAGGCGAAGAGAAGAACCTAGTGGGATAGGTCCCAACAAAGTGTGCTAGTGGGACCACTTTTTTTTTTTTAACAACTTCTAAGGATTTATACTTTTACCTAAATAATAATCCAGTGATGAAATGTCCAAATGCTTAACAGGAAGAAATGTGTAGTAATTTCGCAACCCAAGTGCAGGAGACAGCTGCGTGACAATAGATCTTGTATGTTCTATTTTTGTTTCCATCCCAAGGGTTAAGGTATTAAAGGGTTCTACAAACAAGGGTTTTCCTTGTGATATAGCTCTCTGATATACATGGGGGTCCAATAGTAGTACTCAGCCCAATATCTCAGGGAATCAACTAAGGAGGCTAGAACGTACCCTTAGTTGTACTACCCAACTACCCAAGTACTAGATAGTATCTTCTTGAGTGTTGTTCTCTGTGGCACTATAGAAGTCAGGAAGCTAATCGATTTATCTATGGAGGGCTTCAAGAGATCTAGGTCGATCTGTATACAGGTGTTTTCTGATGTGCTCCCACTCGAAGGGGTACCAACAGGGGTTACAAGGGTGGCCAACAAATGTGCACTTGAGTACCAATTGTATTTAATTTGTGTATGGATCCCTGACCATGGGTTTATTCATGTAACGAAATATATTTTTATCTTTAAGACGCAAAAATACGTCTCTACCCTGAAAAAAAAATTAACCCACATTTTTTCTGTCGAGGAAGGTGCTCTGATACCACTTGTAGTATTCTGGATATAAAATAGTATGCAGAACAAAAATAATTAACTATAAATGGCATAGAGACAATGATATAACCAAAACAATACCACAATAATACTAGAATAACACTAGAAAGAGAACTTTGATTACTGACAGAAATGTTCACTTGCCTCTTTAAGGGGGCAACCTCCAATAGAGAAGATTTCTATCACAATAATATCCAAGACACTATTTCTCATACCCTCTACTTCTATTTATACTAAATCTACCTATCCAAAAGAACAATATAGATGAAGATCCTTCTAGAAGTGAAAGCTTCTATTAGGTCTTCTTACATTTGACTTATTCTTCCTTATTGGTAGGCATTATTAATATTGGCCTTTATTACATGCAATTATATTATTCTACCTACGTGAGGGGTTAGGGAGGTTAGGTCCCTAACATAATGTGTTTGATGGAAACATGTTTTGGCCTCATGGAATCATCATCACATTTCCCATCGAGTTAGGTAGTAAGATTTCTTTTGTGGAAGTTGAAGTTGTTGATGCCCCTTTAGAGTATAATCTGCTACTTAGGTGCAATTATTTCTATGATATGGTGGTGATAGTCTTGTCAGTATTTCACATCCTTCACTTTCCTAATCAATGGAATATCATGATCATTGATCAACTTGCATACCACATGCCTAACATTAAGACCAATTTGGGCTCAAATGTACCCTCTTTCTAGCACACCCTTCCAAAAATGTGGCTCCTATTAATATGATCTCTTTTGGTTCCAGTAGATACCTTAGGTATTTTGATCATTGGGTAGTGTCCTGTCATAAGGAAGTAGAGTCTTAAAGATCTCATAGGATGCTCATAGTGGTCAATATTTCATCATCAATGATCCCATTGCTGCTAGTTGACACTAGTCAAACAATCCATTATAATATGGAGTATGATTAGCCTACTCTACCCAAAAGGGTTGTTGAATCTCCATGTTCACATGACTTCCTCAATTTCAAGATAAATTTTTAAGAGGCTATCTTGGAATTCATGGCTTCCATTGACAAGCCAAAGAAATACGTGATGCATCAATTATCCATTCTTCTTGATTAGGAATGAATGAGGGTTAACATGATGAGTTTCTACCTAGGAAATTTGATGGGGCATCCAGTGAAGTTCCTAGTCTAGACCTTTTTTATTCTCAGATATCGTTTTTGGAACTTTCCACAAAATTATATGGTATCCATTATACCGGATATCAAAATTTTGTACCCCATTCATGTGTTGATGAGAATCAATAAGGAGCTACAATATCTCGTGTGTCTACTCACAATGAGTGTCTTCATATGAAAAAATGTGATTCCATGCAGCGTCGCCTAAGCATGGTGTGCCACATGATGCTAACAATGGCCCATAAGTTCATCGGTGATGATAAATATCCTTGGAGGGATCCTAGCAATGGGATCCACTCTATGTATGCTACAAGTTGTGTACTTCATTGTACATAATGTATTTTTATCTTGCATGGTGTGAGTGTTTTTTTTTTTTTTTACGTGTGGTTTTATTTGTCTTATCACATCCACTCTATGTATGCTACAAGTTGTGTACTTCATTGTACATAATGTATTTTTATCTTGCATGGTGTGAGTGTTTTTTTTTTTTTTTTTTACGTGTGGTTTTATTTGTCTTATCACTAAAAATTTCTAACATCAATACAAGCAATGGTCGAAGAAAATACCAGCACAACATATTAATCAACATACCTCAATCATTTACAAAACCTATTCATCAAGCAAAACTATGAAAATAGTCATTGAATTTCAATGCAGTCTCCGCAAATCTTGCTTGCACACATATACGTAAGCCAAAACAATGTTGAATGGAAAAGATGTGTAGTCTACATAGATTTATCCAAAATAACACGCGCTAATGTGGAAACAACACATTAATGCAATTGGTCGGGCCTCAACCACTTCCAAGTTGAAGTGTACCATGACAAGACTCCAAAATCGGCCTGAAATATTGCCTTTGGGTTACCAAAATGATGGGAATTACCTTCAAAGCGATCCCATTCACACTACAATAAAGTTACGAAAAATCTTGCATTGGTCCTATAAATACATGACCAAGGTATGCAAACAAAAGGAAGAATTTTGATTATTGTTATTCTATTCATTTGGTTTTAAAGAAGCCATGTTTCTCTTAGAGATACTTAAGCATTCATATCAAGTGTTATACTTCTCTCCTCTTGAGAATTTTTACAACCAATTCTTCACCATTGTATTTCCATTATTAGAAGAAGAGATCTTTGTATTTGGGGGATTCAAGATCCTTTCCAAGGAGGAAGATGAGAATCATAAGTTCCCATACTTCTCCTAGGTGTTATCAATTCAAAGATTACTACTAGTGGTACCCATTCCTTGTGTCTCTTTCATACATC
Source organism: Picea abies (assembly GCA_900067695.1). Lineage (NCBI taxonomy): Eukaryota > Viridiplantae > Streptophyta > Pinopsida > Pinales > Pinaceae > Picea > Picea abies. The sequence continues at coordinate 7,834 of CBVK0100952522.1, read as the reverse complement.
CATTTGAAATTTTTATATGCTTAGTTTAGTTTCTATTTCTTTGTTATTTCTTTTCTTGTGTTCTATTTAGTTGAACCACTAATCAACTAACCAAATTTTGTATTGTCTTGTTGGACTAAGTAAGAAAGTAAAATATTTTTTTTTCTCACCCAAGAGGCAAAACAAGCATGACAGATTGACAACCATACTCAGGATCTGGATCCAATTCCTCCCCAATTAAGCTATTAAATATTTCTTTCTCACCTATTTGAGTTTGTAGGGATAAAAAATGGTGTAATGTAACCCTCACCTACAACAATTGAGCCTTTAATCAAGAGAACTCAATTCAAATTTATGTCCCACCATTTCTCTATGTTTGCATGAGTTCGAGAATATCATATGCGTAGACCACACAAAATTATCCTTTCCCATTGATTTTAAGGATTTCAAAGATGGTTTCACCAAATAGTTTTAGGTTTATTTTTCATCACTTTTTAACACCATAAAAGTAGACTTAGAGTTCTTTCTTGTACTAGTACTTAGCCACACATAGACATCTAAAGGGATGAAAAAGAACCATATCATCTTTCCCTTTATTTGTTACCACATGGATGTCTTAGTATATCATTTTAACTTCAAATTTAATCTTTTCATTTACAAATAATCACACTAAATCAAGACTAGGAGAATATTTTGATATATGTGAGTATTCACTTTCCCATGCACCTTTGAGTGATCTAGGGGAATCGAAAAAAGGGCCTCTTAAAGAAACTTCATCTCCCTTTAATCAATCAAACAAGTAAGAGAGTCCAATACCTCTTAGTTCGATTTTTTGAAACACAATATTAAAGGATTTGTAAGGGCCCATACATGCCCACATGTTTGCAATCTTAGGATAGTTTCAATATTTTTAAAGAAAGAAAAACAACCTAGGATGGTTAAAGGATTTGAAAGGGCCCATACATTCCCACATGTATGCAATCTAGGAAGAGTTTCAAAGATTTCTTAGATTAGATAACATTCTAGGAAGTTTAAAGGATCAATAATAAGGACACACATGTTCACCATGTTAGTAATCTAGGGATTTTAAAATTTTGCAAGGAGTATCATCAAACATTCAATAAGTTATATTTAATCAAAATTTGTAAATAATGAAACGATGTCCACATGTTAAAATTTTGATCACTAACTTATTGAAAATCATTGTTGGCACCACCACTTCTTGCACATAAGAGCACCTCACCACACACTTAAAATTTCTATCGTACACTTGGAGTCATATATTCTGTTCTCCCCATGCTCAAAAGTGATCTCGAATAATTATAAAGACTTCATATATCTTTGAAAATTTTCCACACCATTTTAATCAACGAGGTTGGTTCATGACCCCAATCTCACAACCTATCTAAAATCCTAAAAAAAACCATTAAGCAACTCATCTTTATCCTCCACAGGAGGAGCACAAAACAAATTTTTAGTCTAAGTTAATATCTCGGGGATATGCATCCTAATAAATCCCCATTATAATTTATCATTGAAACTTATAAGTTATGAAATAGGATACTGAAATCCTATAAAACAAACATTATTACATGATAAGGTAGGGGGATACCAGTGAAGGGTCGAAGGCCAAGGTCTGGTTTTTCTGTGCATGCCTCCTAGAGTCACCCAAATCTTTGAAAGAATATATCTCATGACCCATTTCTTAGGATGAAAATCTAAATGTCGTGCTTGATCGAGGTAGCTTACTTTCCAAATCTAGCTTTTTTCCACCTAGGTAGCGGCTGTGGGATGCAATCACACATCAATAATATTTTGAAAGATTGTTGGGAAATATCACTAGTACTTTCAGGATATGCCCCTTTCACCCCTCACTATAACTAATTGTTTATACCTTCACTAGTTCCTCTTCTAGTGGGTTCACACCCCATTGTTGAGTGCTTTTGGAAGGCCCAATGATTTTTGAGAGGAAGGATGATAGTTATTTTAGGACACATGCAATTTATTTTATTCCCACACACGGATAAATCCCAAAACATCTTAAATTGTTTAGTTGTTTTATGTATGATTTCCACTATTGATTACATACATCTTTAAATAACAATGTTGAGATATTCTAAATTCATCCAAAGCACTTGTTTCTCTCACTATCACTCACTCACAATTATATCTAGTTTATGATCATAGGGAAAACACATAATCCCCATAATTATAGATGCCTGAGAAACCTACCTCAAATATTGGGTGGAATCCCTAATTGGTTGACACATCATCTCAACCATCACATACACTAGTGAGAACAATTGTTTAGGATCAAATTTGTTTGGTTCCATCTTTCTCAACAGAAATATCCAAAACAATCCACCCACTAGTCCTCCATCACAAGGAGGTGGAGCTCAACCTTTGTCACATGGTACAAGATCCCAACCATCCTCGCAAGGAAATACTTCTCAACCACATCACAACATGGCTAGAAAACCTCCTACCATGCCATATTTGGCATCTCTCAACATCTTGGATTTGACCAAACTAATGAATGACCCAATATTACATGATCTCACTTGGTCCAACATGCCTATCAAATTAACTTCCAACAACCCAAAGTTTGAAGGTAAGCCAGGAAAAGACCCAACCAACCAAATTATGTCCTTTCACTTGTGGTGTTCTTCCAACACTATCATGGAGGATTATGTTCATTTGATATTGTTCCAATGAACACTTACTGACCCATCTACCAAATGGTATGTGTATGATAAATCAAGGTCGCACACAACCTTCGAATCATTGGAAAAAGAATTCTTATTTTTTTTCCAACTTCCTGTTCATCATGGAACTGGTTTGAAAATTATTTCAGAATTTAAACAAACCAAAACCACCCATATCATTGATCATATTCATGAGTGGTGCAAGAGAAGAAGAATTTGCAAAGATGATACCACACCCAACAACAACTAGATTGGTTCCTCAAATTGATAGTTCATGTCATTGCCAAAGATGTGGCTACAACATTTCCTCAAGTTGAATATGAAGCCATCACAAAGGCCCAATATATTTATCTTATTTACTCCCAATTGAGGTACTTATACTCTGTATTTCTAGATGCTCCTCATCCTCTCCCCTTTGGTCAAGACAAACCTATATCATTGCATTCCACAAATGGATTGATCAGGTCCATGGTCCATTTTCACCCAGATGCTCAATCGGTACCCATGTTTCGGGGAAAACAATACCATCAACCATACGAGGGGAAACCCATACTATCCTGCTCCCACCCCTCAAACCCCTTTTATATCCCCTCCTACTCCCTCAATGGGTGAGCATGTACTTGTACCTCCAGCCAACCTGATCCAAGTACCACTTCCAGGTCTTCCACATACCACATCATATAAATCCATTAATGGGGGTGACACATCCACCTCATACCCACAATACATAGTCCCCCCAGAAGGTAATCCATATTACCTCTTTGTTGTTCCCCCTCAACCTATTGCACCACCACATGGACCGCAATAGAAAGGTGTGAAATTTATTCAACCTTCTCTTATTCAACAAGTCCAAGACTTTCAATAGTTGAATACAACCAACCCACCTAATCAATCCAATAACAAAAAAAGGGAAAGAAAAAAATTAATTCCAACGAATGGCATGTGGGGCAACCCTCCACAATAAAACACCCCAGTATGGGGAAACTAGAACCATGGTAGCCAAAATCCATAAGGAGGAAATAATAAAATCCATCCACACCAAGGAAAAAATAATAACCTCATGACTAATTTTCCTTGTGCGTTATGTGGTGAATATGGCCATTACACCCACCACTGCCCTCAGATTTTTTATTACAAATGGATGAAAGAATCCATGAATCCACCCAGGCCCCATAACCCACAGGGACCACCATAAGTCCCTCAAAACTATATACAATCACAAACCCCTGCAATCCTACAAAATGTGATTCCCCACAAAGGAGTCATCAATACTAAGACATAGTAAGTTCCCCTGTCCCCACAATAGTTCGGGAAGTACCCCAACCCAAGTCACACTCAAAAAGGTAATCCATCCAAGCATAATATTCTTCTCACACAAGAAGAAATCCTCCTACAAACTCGCGGTTGTCAGTACAACATGCCTCATGAATCAAATATTACCACCTCAAACTCACCCCAATTACCTAAAGGGAAACCTTTGATAATACTTCCTCCTAACATAGAATCAACCATCTCCATACCTCGCACACCTCTGCATAGGAATGTGCACCAACCCTATGCTAGGTAAACACACAACTATATCTTGATCGACAATTTGGCTCAATTCCCAGTTGCTATGTCAGTATTAGAGGTTCTCCAAACATGCCCTTCATAGAGAAAGGAATTTCTCTCACAATTAGGGGTAGTCAACCCATCAAACACCCGCCTGATCACATTTGATTTGGATAATTCCAAACCATGCCTTCCCTCGTTAGTGGCTTTCCAAATCTTGTTCAAAATCCAGAACATAACCATACATCGATGAAGGGGAATATACATGCATTATGTCCAAAACTATATGGAAACAAATTGTATCATCGAAGTTCATCCCTTCAGCCATTACTCTTCGAGGATATGATGGAATCCCATCACAACCTAAAGGCCTCTACTAGAATGTACTAGTTGAACTAGGGGGGAAAATGATTATCATCGACATCAAAGTCGTCGATGCCCAATTGGATTACAACATCATCTTTGGATGAAAATGTATGTACACCATGAAGTTATTCACCTCTTCCATGTTTTTCACCATGCTCTTCCCTCAGAATGAGAAGATAGTCACCATTTACCAATTAACACACTATGAAACCAATCAGTCGGGTCACATAAACAACACCCTCCCTGTCATTCGAGCTAGCTTTGACCTCTCACCTGTCATCAAAGTCAGACTAGAAATGTTTCAAGATCCATCACTTATGGGTACTTACCAAGGTGTATCCCCTCCTACTCTCCCACCTACTAGTACCCCTTAAGTCTATGTAGTCAAATCAGATGGTGTGGAGATTCCTGATGATCCTCCTCTTGAAGGCTCCATATCATCATCCTTCATGGAGGCATCTATGCCACAAACAATTTCTGAGGAGATTACTTCAGATTCTTGTCCAAATGAACCACCACTCCAATCCACCCCACCTATGGTTGATAAAATGATTATTTGGAAAATGGTCCCTCGGGCCATAACCCAAATATAATTCTTTTACCCACCACCAAGGGTCTCAACATATCAACTAGTAATTACTGTTAAATTTCCAAACATGGTTCTTTCCATCCTAGTTTGGTATCTCAACTTACCATCTATGTTACGAGTCCCATCCATTCCACCTCAACCATAGGTCTTGCATATGCAAGCGATGAATGATCACACAATTGGGGGAAATGATACCAACAAAAGGGACACCAAGAAGAAAAATAAGTCTATGCTTCCCTCACAACCTCAGATCCAACCACCATGTACACTTTATGCATCAAATGAACACCCAACCAATATCTACCTTACCTTAACTTTTATCTCCCTAATGCAGAGCCATTACATTCAATGCTAATAGTGGAAACCATAACCATGGAGCCTTCATCATGTCAACAAAAAGGTCTTCGTACCAAATTTGCATGCAACATATGCTCATAGTGTGGCCATTATACCCATAATTGTCAAGCTCTCCCTAATTTGGTGAGATACTCTAGCGGCGATGCAACAAACAAAATTTATTGAACCCTCTCAATTACCCCCCATCATTGCTAACATTACTGGCATCCATTACATCTCCATGTTATTAAATGAACAAATGAGATTCCCTTTCACATTATGTGATCAGTTGGACCATTTTACATATATGTTGCCCCTCAATATTTATTCCATGGATTGATAAACGGATTTTCTTCACCTCCACAAGTATGCCATCCCACATTCCCCTTGAGCCCATATCTTTTATCTCTGGCTCCCTTAGCCATACCTATCTCACAGCTATTAGAATATTTCTTTCCAAACCCACCCAATTCCCCTGTAAGTCTTGTCCATGATATTATTCCTCCCCCCTTACTACATGACCCACATATGTGTATGAATATATGGTGAATTTATTATAGTGAATCCCCCTCCTCTCCTACCAAAGGTTCTCTTACCACAAAAGGAAAAAATGACTACCCATCTTGATCTTCTGAGCCCTCAGTAGACAACAACATCATCACCAACTCGGATCATTCTTTGAGCATCATCATGTCCCACCCGCCTGCTCAAACCTATGATGACCCATTATATTCATTCCTATTTCAATATGATGAAGATATATTAGAGGCCATGATAGCACCAGACTTTCATTAGGATTCCATGCATCACCAATCTTTCTTATTATCCCAAGAAGAATTTCAACCACTCTTAGATACTCATGTATGTGCAATTGAAACTAAATATTTTATCCCCTCTGGACATGTGGAATGGTTCAAAAACTCAATCCTCATACCTGATGATTTTGAAGAAGGGAATATGGCCAAAATCTCCCCTACCATCAAAATAAACATCTCATTTAAACCTAACATTGTCAAAGAGATCACCTTCGACCCTGTCTGTTCGCCAGAAGAGATCACAACTTAGAAGTCCTCCTTTGAGAAATTTCGGGATGATTTTTCATTTTCATACACAAAAATTCCTAAATTAGATCCCACCATTGTTGAACATTGTATCGACACATAGTATGATGTTTCCCCCATTCATCATAATAAGAAAAATTTACAGCCTTCAAAGGCCATGGCTATCAAATTCGATATCGATACATTATGTACTACTAGGTTCATCTAACCTATTGCATATACTTCATGGGTCTCAAAACCTATTCCAGTAAAAAAAACATAGGGTGTTATTCATGTATGAACCGATTTTTGGGAGCTTAATCAATCTTGTCCCAAGGATAATTTCCCAACACCCTTCATCAACTAGGTTATCAATGCATGTGTCAGTCACATAGTATTTTCATTAATGGATGTTTTCTCTAGCTACAATCAAATTCAAATTCACCACAAAAATCAATACAAAACTATGTTCACCACCCCATGGGGTACCTTCACCTATCACATCATGCCCTTTGGGATAAAAAACATGGGTGTCACTTTTCAACGAGCCATGACATATGCTTTTCATGATATCTCCCATATCAACCTCGCTTACTTAGATGATATCATCACTCACTCCAAGAAGTGATCACAACACTTAGAGGACTTGTGGCATGTCTCTCAACTCGTGAAAGTAAAAATGAATTGGAATTGTGGGCCCCACATCCATATATATTCCCCTTCCAAAATGTTCAACCCTTTATTCCAAAGCCTAGATGTAATATTCCCAAGTCGATCTGCTTGGAAAGTATTGGAATTTTTTGTTTTTAGGTTGTGGTATTTTGTCAAACAATTTGCATTCTTTTTATTATTTCATATGCACTAGGGTTTATTTTTTATTCTTACAACAAGTAAATCGTTTAAAAGAAAGAAATGATTTATGATAACAAGATACAAATAGAAATAACAAAAGGGAATAACCACAAAACTTCAGATATATATTTTATTTAATATATAAGCCAACCTAAGTATAATAGAAGAACATATCTAGAATAGAAACTGAAGAATGATAGATGTGTCTTATTAACACCTCCAAAATACAGTATAAGAGAGATATAGGTCCTCCTAATCCTCCAATATATGCATGCAAATAATGGCAAGATCAATCTCTTTCCCTTCCTCCAAAATGATGAAACTCCCTTTTGAGTTGCATCCTCATTGGATGTAGTGCACCCTAGAAATTTGCATGGGCTGGATCAAGCCCCCAAACTCCAAATAATAGATTATAA
>CBVK0100952485.1:0-13757 GCA_900067695.1 Picea abies | reverse complement strand
TCATGTTTTGGAGAAAGTGGTCAGAGCTAATAGAATGTCCATGATTGATGACTTTTCAGGTTATAACCAAATTGCAGCCCACGAGGACGATAAAGAAAAAACCACATTCACTACCCCATGGGGTACTTTCATGTATGATAAAATGCCATTCGGTCTGATGAACGCATGACCCACTTTCCAATGAGCGATGGAAATTGACTTCGTCGGAGAAAGAGATAAGTTTGTTGTCATCTATCTTGATGATTTAACCGTGTTTTCTAAATCTCATGCAGAGCACTTAATACACCTCAAACAAATGTTCGAGAAATGTCGAAAATTCAGTTTGTCTCTGAAGCCCAAGAAATCTCATTTTGCATTGTAGGAAGGTAAACTCTTGGGCCATATAATATCTAGAAATGGAATTAAAATCGACTCGAAAAGGGTTGAAGATATAGATACAATAAATATTCCTAGGAACATAAAGGAAATCCAACCCTTTTTAGTAAAAATAAAATTTTTAAGGAGATTTATTCTGAACTTTGCTGAAATTGTAAAGTTGATTACAAATATGCTAAAAAAGGAAAGTGAGTTCAAATGGAAAAATGAAGCTAAAGAGTCCTTCGAACGCATTAAGAAAGTTATAGGGGAAGCATCTGTGTTGGCCAGTCCTGATTATATGAAAGAATTCTTGATTTTATCATTCGCATCTGAACATACGATTGTAGTTTTACTCCTACAGAAGAACGAGGAAGGGTTTGAACAACCGATAGCATTCTTCAGCAAAATCCTCAGAGACGCAGAATTGAAATACGACATACTGGAAAATCAAGCATATGCAATGGTGAAAGCCCCAAAATATTTCAGGACCTACGTGCTACATTCTAAAGTAATTGCATATGTACCTACCAGTTCTGTTAAAGATATATTGGTTCAACCTGATAGTGACAGTAGGAGAGTCTGATGGCTTGCCAAGATCCAGGAATTTGATCTTGAGGTCAAACCAACAAAACTTGTCAAAGGTCAAGTCCTGGATAATCTATTAGTCGAATCAAATTTTAGAGCACTCAAGATAAATCATTTGCAAGCTTACGAAGGTTTTCCAGACATAGACGAATTTGATGTCACTATACCTGCAACTAAGATCCAAGAAAAATTCTCTTCCTTTGCCTGGTATATCAACATAGTTTCATATCTCTTGACTCTGTAGTGTCTGAGTGATATGAATCCTTCCAAGGCAAGAACACTGAAGTTGCACGTGGTAAAATATTGTATCGTTGACAGTCAGCTGTATTGGAAAGAACCATTGGGATTTTTATTGATATGCCTAACAGAATCTGAAACAGAGAACGTCATAAATGAGTTTCATGAAGGGATGTGTGGAGGACACCACGCCTGGAGGGAAATGACTTATAAGATCCTAAGAGTTGGATACTATTGTTCGAAGTTATTTATATATGTGAATGCTAAAGTCAGAGCCCGTAATCCCTGTCAATTATTCTCAGGTAAACAAAAAATCCCCGCACTACCCTTGACCCCAGTCAAGACGGAAGCTCCATTTCAATAGTGGGGTTTGTATTTTATTGGAGAAATTCATCCACATTCAAGCACACAACATAAATGGATATTGATTTCTACATATTATTTCACTAAATGGTTGAGGCCATTTCGACCAGAAATGCTACAGACTCAGTGGTGATAAATTTCTTAGAGGAAAACATTTTATCCAGATTTGGGTGTCCTCATAAGATAGTTACAAATAATTCCCAGGCATTCAAATCCATGGCAATGGTTAGTTTTTGTCAAAATTACAATATTGTACTGGAATATTCCACAACTTACTATCCTCAGGGCAATGGATTAGCTGAATCATCAAATAAGATCTTAATCACCATAATAAAAAAGGTGCTAACTAAAAACAAGAAAGCCTGGCATGTTCATCTGAAATATGCTTTGTGGGCGAATCGGATTGGCACTAAGAAATCGATTGGAATGTTCCCTTTCCAAATGGTGTATGGGACTGACATGGTAATACCTATAAACCTGGCTTTGTCGGTAATGAAGCTCTGGCAAGATTCAAAGGAAGAACCTAATGATGTCACCCGAAGAATCAACTAGTTAATATAAGTGTAGTAGAATAGGGCTGAGGTGGATAAGAAACTCTAGAAATACCAAGACAATATGAAAGACCTATTTGATAAAAAGGCTAAATATAGGGAGCTCCTTCCTAAGGACCTCGTATTGAAATGGGACGCTAGGAAGGAGGATGCCGACAAACATGGAAAATTTGATCACATCTGGTGTGGACCTTTCAGGGTCATAGCTTCTGAAGGAAAATCACATCTGGTGTGGACCTTTCAGGGTCATAGCTTCTGAAGGAAAGAATCCGTTCATGGAGAACCTCGATGGGAAAGTCCTTAACACCCCCATCAATGAGCGTTACCTGAAGCACTTTATGAAATAAACATGTTTCCAAACTCTCACTATATATACTAGTTTGATTTCCTTGTTTTGATTTGAAATGTTAATTTCTTTGGTAAGTTTCCACTTTCACTGTAAATACAACCAGGTTCGTTGATTTCACAAAAAACAAAAATATCAAAAATAAGTAACAACTACTATTTATTTTTTGATAAGTTTCTAACATTTCTCGTGTTTACCTTTATTCAGAATGCTTGCTGACAGTTGAGAGATAAGGAGATATTAGAAAGACGTTTAAGAACATTGATATTCTCTCAAAATAGGTGATAAATAAGTAGTTTGCTTAGTTGAAAATATAAGAAAAATTTGAGGTATGAGCTTCTAATCCACTGAACCAAGTTGAAATTTTCAAAGAGATTTAGCTAAATATGAAGGAAGTCTTGTCCTTATAAATATAATCACCTGATCCACAACGAGTGGAATGTAAGAATTATGGCTTAATCTTAAAGGTCTTCTCTGAGTTAAATAAAGTTAAAATATCAAAATAAAATAAAAAATGAAATAAAAATGAAGTACGAATAAAAGATCTTAAAAGAATATGAGAATATATGAAAAAGCTTATGTGAGATTGACCCTGCTTACAACAGAACTTTTGAGTACTCTTACTATTTTATCTCGCCCATCCCAAAGTTTTATTATATTTGATTCTCTTTTTCCCCTTTTGGCCATCACAAAGGGAGGATTTAGTATTAACTCTGAAAACTTAGAAACATGTCTTAAAATAGTGTTAGGAGAAAATTTATATGCCCCTCTCAATTTACTGAAAGAAAGCATGTCTAGGTTAATCCTAACTACTTTATCCTTTCTAACAGACTCAAACTAATTAGTTTCATTCAAGGCAAGTCCCTGGAAAGTAAAAGCTCCCCACGAGAACTTCCTTATATGCGAAGGTGTTTTGAAGGTTGGAAGAGGATTAACCCAGAGTAATCACAGTGAGTTGACAGACCTCTGTTGCTAAATTATAAACAGATATCGTCCCTGGTATATTACATACAAATTGATTTCCCCCACTTCATGTTTATAAAAAAAAAATATAAGACAGATGGTGAAAGTAAATTCATTAAATGATTGCCCCCATCTAGTCCAAAAAAAGAGATGATGAAAGGAAATCCATTAAATTATTGCCCTCATCTCATCATTTAAATGCAAAATTACTAATCGAAGTGGTGAAAGGAAATTCAATGTGGGAATTAGATAACTTCATTGGAGTACTAAACAGGCTCGCTGACTGTGAAGCAATGTCTACGATATATGCAAGGTTGTCATACATGTATTATAATGTACTCTTCTAACTAGTTCTTTTTTTAACTAGATCTACATTCTAAGCTAACACGGGACTCCCTGACTAAAAACAATAAAATTTCTTTGCCTTGATGTGAACAAAATCGAGCAGAATCTGGTAGAATGGATAAGGTTGTTTTGATTATCTTAAGCAAATCTAAAGTCAGTTTTAAGAAAGGGAAGCCATTAATAAGCCTAAGCTCGAGATCGGTGAATGATTAAGTTTTGAAAGTTTTCAAAGATATGGATGAAGTCCAAAGTCCTTCTGTGTGTCCTTTTTAGAATGTGTTTCACAGAAATACAATAATGACTCCATTTACCCAATAAAGGCACATGGTCTACTGTTCTTCGATGTCTCGTAGGGAGACATGATCCCTAGATGGAGCCTATGTTGGAACACATATATTTTTATAAACTTTAGACTTTAAATAGATTTCTTTACCGTTTAAATAAAAAAAATGTGCGCTTGATTCTCACCGTTGATGAAGTCTCTCGTTCAATCAAACGATCCTAATCTCTTAAAAGTTATGGAGTCGCCTACTTGTTAACGAGTCAAATCACTAAATACTACTTTCGAAATGTCGGGTTTTGCGGTTTCGCGATGCATGACAGTTCAACATATAGTATTTCCAAAGTCCCAATATCTGAAATCATGAAATTGTCTTGAGTGGTAAACCGGGTTAATTAAGGATTAAAAACAATTAACGATTAATAAATCTCATTGTGATTTCGTGTTTTGGGGATCCTAACATATAGAAACTATCAATACTTCAAGACTCGAAACCTCGAAATCTTTGAGGTTAATCATGATTAATTAAAAGGGTTAAACGTAATTAAAATTAATTAATCACATCGCGATTTTGCATTTCGTAAGTTATAGCTCAGGCTGCTATAAGATCTTCTGAGAGCTGAAATGCCAAAATTTTCTTAATGATAAATACGATTAATTGATGCTTTAACAAATGATTATCTCTTAATTAACCCATCGCCTAATGATGACTCAGATAAATTCAAATTTCGTCTGTTCTTTTCTTGAGCATGAACCACCAAAAAATAAATGACATTAATAATGCATTTACGACAATCATTCCAAATAAGATCTTGAGCCACCGCTTGAATCTGATTCATTAAAGAAAGTAAATACTCTGTTAGTAAAGGTTTTGGTTGATCGATGCAATTAAAGGAAAAGAGTTGCGAATTTGAATTTCATTATATGTTTTTACTGAACAGTAATTTTTCCCAGCTAAAGGATTTTACGCATTTGAATCTTGTGGCAGATAACAGAGTTCAATGGTCTGATAGCACATCCACAAGCTCTGCCTCAATTTTTACCAGATCGACTAGTATTTCGCGAGGTAGCACATCAAAAAGTGCTTGGGGGGATTAGTAAGGAGTTGAAAGTGGTACAAAAAAATGTATGGCCCTATTTTCCCCTGTAGATTGGTACATTTTCTTTACTGGATTTTGGCCATTTGAAAGTAGAGGTCACGGCTCTGGGAGAAATCAGGTTGGTCGATCTAGAATTTAAGAAGCACGACCCACATAAGATCATCGGTAATCACATGGCTAGCTACAATTTGAAAATATATGAACATGAAGAGTCCCTCAGGATGAGATGTTCCGAGGAGCAAGGTCCTATCAAGACATCCTGAGTCGAGTAAGAGCTCTGTCACTAGATCAAATAACAAAGTTTTATAATTTCCAGAGACATCAAAGGAATAGCCTCCCAAAAGTATTACAAGGAGAACACCTGACACCTCCAGATACACAGCAAACAGAGACCCAAGGTTTAGAGATAGTGAGCTCCAATGAATAAGGAACCCGAGGAAGATTAGAGAATACTAAGGTGTTGACTCAGAAAGAAGACACCATGGAAAAAAATGTATCAGGTGATCAAGATACAGATCAAACTGAGACATTGACAAAGAGGGGAGAAGAAGGGTCGTTGTCTACACCAGGAAAATCAACTACAGACACGGTTGGGAAACTGTCATCCACCGAAATTGGCAGACCCATCCAATTTGTCACACCATTGCAGTTCACAAGAGGAAACCCAAATGCAGAAGTAATGTTCATAAAGGATCTTACACCTCTCTCAACTGAATAGATACCTCCTTCAGATTTATTTTTTAGAAAAAAAAGAAAGGTTGTAGTGAAGAGAGAAATGCACCAGAGGGAAGGTGAAACTGTCAAGAGACACAAGGTGCTACTTGATGGAGAGGCTTTGGAAGAGGTAGAATTCATTGAAGAGGTTGCGGGTTCATTGGGGGATTTTGCAATAGCCAACCAGTTTTCCCCTCATCTCAGCATTTAAATGAAAAATGACTAATTGAAGTGGTGAAAGGAAATTCAATGAGGGAATTAGATAACTTCACTGGGGTACTGAATAGGCTTGCTGGCAGTGAAGCAATGTCTATGATATCTGCAAGGCTATTATACATGTATTATAATGTACTCTGGTAGTTAGTTCCCTTTTCGACAAGATTTACATTCTAAGCCTATCTAGGACTCCCCGACTAAATCATTAAAATTATTTTTCCTTGATGCGAACAAAATCAAACAGAGTCTGGTAGACCAGTTAAATTTGTTTCGATTATCTTAAGAAAATCTGAATACAATTTTAAGAAAGACGAATTTCAAATAGCCTAACTGAAAATCATGATTTGATGTGTTTTGAAGGTTTTCTAGGTTTCGATTGAAATTATTTTTCTCAGTATGATCTTTTCCCAAATGTGTTTCACAAAGATACAATAATGAATCCATTTACCCAATGAAGGCACTTGGTATACTGTTCTTCTGTGTCTCGCATGGAGACGCGATCCCTAGATGGAGCCTATGTTAGAACACATATAATTTTATAAACTTTAGACTTTAAATAGTTTTCATTCTCGTTTAAATAAAAACAATGCACGCTTGATTCTCATTGTTGATGAAGTCTTCCTTTAAATCAAATGACCCTAATCTCTTAAAATTTATGGAGCCGCCTGTTCGTTAAAAAGTCAAATCACTAAAGACTACATTTGAAAAGTCGGGTTTCAGAGTTTCGCGATGCAAGAATTTCAACATGTAGAAACTCCAAAGTCCCGATATCCGAAATCGTGAAACTATCTTAAGATTTAAACCAGATTAATTAAGAATTAAATACGATTAACGGTTAATTAATCATATTGCGATCTCGCGTTTCAGGGTATCCTACCTCGAGCGACTATCGAAGTCCCGATATCCGAAATCACAAAACTATCTTAGGTTAATCATGATTATTTAAAAGGGATAAACATGATTAAATATAACTAATCACATCACGATTTAGCGTTTCGGAAGTCATAGCTTGAAATGTTATAGGATATCCCGAGATCTGAAAATCCGAAATTTACTTAACGATAAGTGTGAATAATAAATACATTAACAATGATTATCATGTGATTAATCCTTCGCTAAATAATGACTCGGATAAATCCAAATTTCGTCTGTGATTTTCCCGAAAATTAATGACATTAATAATTGATTTACGACAATCATTCCAAATGAGATCCTGGACCACCACCTAAATTGTATTCATTAAGGAAAGTAAATTCTTCGTCAGTAGAGGTATTGGTTAATCTATGCAATTAAAGGAAAAGGATATTGAATTTGAATTTCACTGTGCATTTTTACTAAGCAACAAGTTTTCAAGATAAAGAATTTTGTGCATTCCCTGTGACAGATAATAGAGTTTTTTGGCCTGATACTATGGCTCCACAAAAAGAAACTAAAAGGCTTGGTGAAAGTTCAAGCCAGAACACTTGTCTCCTTTCTGACACCTCACCCAGAAGCATAGACGCCATTAAACCCTGGACGCAAGTATTCACTATTCTATAGTATGAAATGGTCAATTGCCCAGATGATTCAGGTGACAAGGAGACAAAGACCCTGGCTACCAAATACAAAATTGTGGCCCAATCAGAGCTACATAAGATAGAAACGAGTCCTAGACTCCTGCCTTACAATGATATGATCGGTTAGGCGCTGGAAGACGTTGATATCCCGACCAGGACCATATTTAATTCACAAAAGGTCGCAGTTGGGTCTTTCCGGCCAGAACATTTACAGGTAATGTACAAATTGTCTCCAGCACCCAATTTCATTTACAATATTGATTTNNNTTTCCTAGTGGACTTTGACAAGAAGGAATGTGTCCAATATGGAAAAAACCTATCCGAATTAATTAAGGATTGGTACTCTCACCCTGAGAAGTTCAGAGATGACTCTCATGGTGTATACGCAGTCTCTTCACAAGAGCCTCACATAATGTATATAGCAATGATGATGTGTAGACTCTATGAGAGGGAAAACATATCCCATTTCTTGTTATAGTGGGTGCCTATTATGCACATGGTGGCAGAGGGGTATTCTTTTGACTAGGTCAAGATGTTGTCAGACAGTTTCGTTAAGGAGATTACATAAAATTGGTCACTGAAATCCAAGGGGAAACCTACCTCATTCTTCATGTCGACTTATATCATGGGTGTTTTCTGCTTTATGACACCTTTTCCCCTGATGGGCTGGAACTGGACTCCAACTAGTGTTGAGCCCATACATGTTTATCATTCGAAACTAACTGGACTCCAACTAGTGTTGAGCCCATACATGTTTATCATTCGAAACTATGGGAGGATAAAGCGAAAGATTTCTTCTATGAAATATACAACTGGGTGGTAGTTCCAATGCATACCATTATATATGGTTTCCCTCCTCCTAGGATTTCTAAAAACATAGTGGCTAATCTAGGCAAGATAGTTGAATGGTACATTGAAGAGAATTTCTCCTATATTAGGGTTTTCGGTTGTTAAGTTCCTCCACATGCTCTACCTGAATTTTTACCAGATCAATTGGTATGTCGTGAAGTATCACATCAAACTGTGCATGGTGGAATTAGTAAGGAGCTAAAATTAGTATAGAAAAGGGTATATCCCGCCTTGCCCCTACAGATTGGTACGTTTTCTCTGCTGGATTTCAGCCATTCGAAACTAGAGGTCGCAGCCCTGGAAGAAATCAAGATGGGCAATATCAAATTCAAGAAGCACGATATGTTGAATATTGTAGGTAATCACATGGCCCTCTACAATTTGAAAATATACGAACATGAAGATTCTCCTCAAGACAAAGTATTCCGAGGAGCAAGGTCCTATCAAGAGGTTCTGTGAACAGGATAAGATTCATCTCTGCATTGATGCCTTGTTTTGTTTAATAGTTTTGTAAGTTTCTCTCACCTCACCTGATTTCATAAATCGACTCGGATGACAAATTACGACCTCTGTACTGTTCTATTTTTATTTTCATTTGGGGGATTCAATCTTATATAATTATCGGAAGAAAAAGAACTTCTTAAAATCAACCTTTATATTTATGATGCCTTAACATTACGCTTCTAATCGTTAAGTGTAATCTCAGGAACAAAAACACTTATTATGCTTAACAATTCCTAAGTTGGATGAGGATATAATTGTTGTGATCTTCAAGTCATAACACTTATTATGCTTAACAATTCCTGAGGATTATGAACTTTTTTTGTTCCTGGAAATTAATCATGTTGATCTACATATTTTAGTTTTTAAGCATTGCTCTCATATGCGATAGGATAGTTAGATTAAATAGTTCTCATTTTTGCAAATTAGATTAAGATACATCAAATTACAGATCTAAAATGATTAAGTCTTGAATATCAATGAGAAAATTTATTTAGTGGAAAACTAGGCCCACATTTTAGTTGGAAGCTACCATCCCAAACAAAAACAGATCTAATTGGGACCTGTGATCGGGTAGCTATCCCTTGTTGCAAGAGGGAATATTTCCACCTATCAACAGATACCAAGGAGAATCATCTCAAATAGGGATACCAGATTTCTGAGTTCCTTTTGGAATACATTTTAGGAGAATATGGACATGGATTTGAACATATCTACAACATTCCATCCATAAAAAATTGGGGCCCAAAAACTTCTACAACCATTTTGAGGCATTAAACAACATTTTTTTTGTGTTACAAAATTTGGAACTTATTCCCACACCCTCAAAGTTGATCTACACACCACGACCTTTCCAATGGTGAGTAAATCACCTCACTCAGAGCTCGTATGGGAAAGTTATGCCTCCTACAAGTTGACCTACCTTGTTTACCACCATGGTACAATTGAATTCCAATTCATCCCCCATTACTCACACATATGGAGCTATCCATGTGTGGAATTTCAATAACATTCTAGAAGGTACAAACCTTGTCACTAATTGAGGGTTGATGAAGTCAAAACCCTAACTCTAGCTGACTATTGAGTTGTGTTAAATACTAGGCATTTAGGAGGAGAAGGGGTTCCATTCTATAACTGTGCTTGTTCCATAGCTAAGAAAACCATTTAGTAGTGGTATTTTGACAACACAAGAGAGGAGGAGGAAGATTTTGTAGTAGTATTTTAGGCCACAATGTCATAGTAAACTCCGTAGTGAGTGCTCATTCCTTTGTATTTTCATTTTGATATTTGAAGTAAAGAGAGAAGAACATTAGCCTCACCTTCGATTTGGGTTTTCTCCCATATTGGGTTTCCCAGGGTAAATATTGTATTTATTTGTGTGGATGGTGTTATTTCATTTGCTTGTTCTTTGATTTTAGTATTTCAGTTATTTTCTATAAAAAAAAATAGAGAAAGAAGCTAGTTATAACAAATTTGATATCTAAGGAAATCAACCTGCATAATAAGGATTTTAGCATATTATAAGATCTATTGTGATGAACTATTCCAATTGAATATCCATGGTAGTTTATAGATCAATCTTCTTGTCCAATTTCATGCTCAACATGGGGTAGGAGTACCTTTCCATACCTACTAGATTATCATTCACACAAATGGGCATAGTTGGGGCAACCCAATCCCTTCCACAATTGAGGAAATTCATGAAGGCATGCCCCACTTTCTATTGAAATGTGGCAATGGAGATATGATAGTTTACATATATCTTAAATTGAAGTCATCAAAACTCATATATGCCTAGATAAATTTGTTGTGAAGTAAAAAGACAATTTGTAACGAATTGTGTTATATTTCTAAAATGTGTGTGTGTGTGTGTGTGTGTGTGTGGATAATTCCATTTAATGAGCTAACAATTAGTTTATTTATATTTTTTTCATTGCAAATTTTTGAAAAAGTTAACACGTGACTTTTGTTCAGAACAACTATTTTAGTGCTAAATATTAAATTTTCAAAAACAAATATTTAGACTGATATTTACAAGAATGCAATTTATCTCACATATTTTGATTTTTTTTTGAAAACTGGTATTTTTTATTACTTTTCCACACCGACTAATTAAGATTTTAAACACAATTATAGACCTTTGTTTTTGCAACATTTTTCTTTAAGTCATGTTTATGTAAACTAAAAAAATAAAAATACCATTTTGAAGAGTAAACATTTACACGTGTCCCAAATATTTTTTTTATAATTTTTTGGTTGTGTAATTTTTAAGATATTGATTTTTATCTGGATGGTTTACTTATTGGGGAAAAATGTGTATAAGTTTTAGAACAAATTAATGAATTAAAAATAGAAAAATAATATGCCATTTTATAGAGGGTTCAATGATGAATCAAATAGCATCAAGTTTTCCACCTTCCATGGAAAATGTGAAGGGATTTAACTCCATGGAAGTTACAACTCGATGAAATATAGCAAAAATGGGGAAAGTTTAATGAATTTTAAACCCTCAATTGAGGGTTTATATTACCTAGATCAATGGATTAAACACATGTTTAGAGATCCTTAATCAAGGCTCTATGTCTACTTAATCCATCTATAGAGGATTTTGGCCATTGATTGAGGCCTTAAAACCTTGATCACGGGGTTAAAAGTTTGATGGAGGTTATCCCTCAATTGATTATTTGTGGAGACAATTTCTACCCTCCTCTCTTGCCAAAAAGTGAGACAAATTTATAGTTTGACCTAGTCATTTGGATGTTAAGTGACCAATTTGAGTGTTTCATCTATGATGTATAATTATTCATACAACAAATAACACAATAGAGTATTCAACAATCATCGGTGGTTTGGATGACACTCTCGTCCTTGGTGATACTTATGCCACACTCTTCTCATACTCCCTTCTAGTTTCCTAATAGCTCAATAGAGTCTAGGAAGTTTGTAGTGATGATATTGATCCATCCATTGCCTTAGCATAAATATTTATTACATGTGATGTTTCCCGTCATATTCATCACATCCCCAGAGAGCATAATATTGAGGTTGATGTACTAGTTTGGGACATCTTCGACATGTTCTTATCTTGTTGTTTAAATGTTATTCTAGAATAATTTCATTTGATTTTGAATCAATGTTTTAGACATTTCCAATGCAGTCTATCGATGATGGATCACATCAACTTGATTTGAAATACTAAATAAAAAATTAATGTGATTATTCCAGAAGAATATTTAAATAATGACATTGATCATAGAATCATTAGACTTGATATTCTTACCTAGTGTTGGAATATCACCAACATTTAGGTAAAACCCAATTACAAAAAAATATTTCCCTAATCGTTTGACTTATGAACCTTCTTGAGATGGCTTGTGGTAGTATCAATCCTTGAAAACTTCCATAATATCTAGTTTTCCAAGTTGATTACATATTTTTCTATGAAGAAACATTTATGGGGCTAGCTTGGAATTTCCATAATGTCGATGCCTTTTACCCCTCATCTCAAGAATTTGTATCTTATTATTACAAGTGAAACTAGCTACTTTGACTATTTGTGCCCCAGTTGGGGAATTATAGTACTAATATCCTTGTGTAGGCACTCATAGACCTCTCACACTATCCTTGTAGGGAAGGTAAATACATATATGACTCTCTTGATCTTGCTCTCACAACTTGCTTACATTTTCATAATCTAATTCCTATTATTGTCATTAGACTTACTCATGATTTATCTCATGTTCTAGTGGTTATTTCACTAACTTGTTTGTTAGATTTTTTATTATATTTAAATTCATAATTTATACATTGTGTTTCTTAAATTATAGTTAGATTGATTACCCATTGTCTATTATCTTCATTTACATTTAATACTTTAATTGTTATCTTTCACTTGTAGAGTGGTTAAACTTTCTTATTCCCCTATGTCAACATTCTTATTTCTCATGCATCTTATGCCATCCATATCCATCTTTGTTTCCATGTCTTACATATGCTTGATACCATGCCTATTTCATTCATGTGTTATCACTTCTCTCTTTATGTTGATTATCAAGGCATGGGGTCTCCATGCCAACACTATTACATTGGGCCACTTATCGGACACTTTATCAATGACTTTGCGTTGTAAACACGTTGCGCTTCCAAAAAAAGCATGAACCCCATTTTTGTCATTGTAATTTTTACGGTCTTTCAACGAACAACCGTTTGTCATTAGTCCGACTACAGTTCTGATGAAAAAGTTATTTGAACACCTAACGAAATATTCATCGGTATATCTTCGATCGTCAGATGGCAACTTGAACACATTTTTGTCATTGTAGGAGGGTTGGAACTGTGTCGACGCAGATCCTGTCGTTGTTTTGAAAACCCACGTGTCTCGAGAGAAGCGACCATTCATCAAAATGTTTGTCGAAAGGGAAATGCTTAAACCATGAACATTGGTCGAAAGAGAAATGACCATTCATTGAAAGAGAAACTACAAAACCATGAACGTTTTTCGAAAGGCTCGTCGAAGGAGCAATGACTAAACCATGAACATTCGATGGAAAAACAATGATGATTCATCAAACTTTTCGTCGAATGTACAATGAATAAACCACTAATATTCATTGAAAAAGCAACGAATAAACCATGAACATTCTTCTGATGAGAAACGACTAAAACATGAACATTCTTCGAAAGAGAATTGACCCATCATCGAAATGTGCATCGATAAAACAATGAATAAACATGAACATTCGTTGAAAGAGAAATGACTAAATCATGGAAATTTGTTGATAAGAGTGACCTTTC
>CBVK0100952450.1:0-11639 GCA_900067695.1 Picea abies | reverse complement strand
TTGTTTGGTTTATTCTCTTGGCATTGTATTGGATATCTATATTAAGGAAGATTTTGTTGGGTTTTTTCCCCATGAGGGTTTCCCAAGATAAATGTTGTTTCTCTTGTGATTGTGTATTTCTGAGTGATCCTATATATGCTATGGTTATCTAGTGAATTGAAAAAAAGCAGAATAATAGCTTAAACCTTAACAAAGTGTTCATGTTTTATTCTCTTCCATTAGAATCTCTTATATGGTAGCTACTTTTCATGTTCAACACAGTTTATTGATTCAGCATAGAAACAAGAAGTTTCTAAATATGTAATAATAATATGAAAACATGTTTTTCTTCAAGAAGAAGGAGATAAAAAATTGTGAAAATGTAAAAAAAAAAATGGACATATGCCAATATGTGTTCAGATGTCAATGAAATCCAATATGCCAATGTTTACAATGATGTACATGCATTTCAGGTTGAAAGTAGAAAAAAAATTATATCATGATCACTCCAATATCTATTTAATATAAAAAAAATTGTATTGTTCATTGTTTGCATTTGACTAAACATGATCAATTGCATAATGCTTTTGCAATCACATTCACTATGCTAGCCAGAATTGCAAATGGTCCTACATATATATTTATTTTGGAAATATGAAATCATTTTATTGTTTCTCTTGCTACAAGAACCTCAACATTTACTTCTTCAAAATGCATATGATCCAATATTGTGGCATATGTTTTTTGACTAGTATCATCATGCCATGTTTATTGCAATTCGAGACACAATTGAAACTTGGAAATTCTTCATTTTTCTTTGGTCATGTCGTATATGTTTCTTGAATAAATAAAAATTACATATTGCATTGTATAATAGTTGGTATCTATGCCATTGATATGTGCATGAAAAGTACACTTGTTTAGTGAAAAAATTGAGATAAATGACTCCAATCACATTCTAGACTCCATTTTTTATTGTTGTGTAGATGTTGCATCTTAACAACGATATTTGGTTTGATGTTGAATTTATCCATTGTCAAAGAAATTATAAGACACGAAGACTTTTTCCTCCTTACACGTGACAATGTTGTATAAACCAATTCATGTATTCACACCCTAGCGAGATCAAATGAAACATTGTCTAAGGTCATTCCCTACGATCTGTGTATTGTACGTGCACATGCAAGTTGAACTCGGAAGTGTTTATAGATTTTCAAATGACCTATCATCTCTTTTCTCGGTATTGGTTTCACTATGTACTATATGGGTATCTAGACAGGAGAAATGTCTATGCTATATAAAAGATATAACCTCTTATCCTAGCGATGTCCAATATGCGGATCATAAAACTTCATCTATAAAACATCAGCCTTATCTCTTTTGGTGTAATATTTGGCTATTCCATTTGCACCATTCACTAAACCATCTTCTGAATCGTAGTTACATGCATATATTTCAACAAGGATATCTAATTTTAGAAAAAGTTTCGAAGGAAATTTTTTTGTATGTTCATGGCATCGCACACCACCACGGTCGTTTTTCTCTTCATCAATTGCATTGACTAAAATTTCCTTGTTGTATAATCATTCTCGAGTTAAACTCTGTAGAACGTTTTGAAGCATCCAAAGTTACAAGTCGACACTCCACCCATCATTAGAGACAAATGAAGCTTATATGATGGAAAATAAGTTGATTTAGGTATTTAAAGGAGAAGAATAGTGAGTGACAGTTAAATGGAGGAAGTAGGAAATAAAAAAAGGTATAGTTGTTGAGATAAAATAAGATTGGAATAATAACAAAGTTGTTATAAAGTAATAAAAGTAGTTAAGGAGGATAGGGAATTGATTATTAAATATTAAATCAGCCATTGAAAGTAAGTTTTAAGATTAATGAATTAAAGATTAAATTTAGTTATTAGGTAAAAATAGAGCATCGAGTAATTAAATTTATTGTCTTTTCAAATAAATCCATTGAAAAGGGAACATTGTGAGATTGGATAATAATAGATTAGAAACGAAAAAGGGGCAAATAATAAATTAAATTAAATTAAATTAAATTAAATTAAATTAAATTAAAAGAGCACATGGAAATAATCAAAGGAGACCAAGTAAACAAATAATTAAAGAGGGGGAATGGAAATACATGTGGAAATAAGTATAAAAGAGGATTTAAGATATATGGCCAATGATTATGTGAAAAATTAAAAGCAATGATAAATATGTAATTAAGAAGTCAAGTTAAGAAATGAGGGATAAATGAGAAAGAAAACTAGAGATCGTTGTTAGAAAATTAATTAGATTAAAACGAAATATTAGTGGTCAAGGAAATGAATGAGGGGTTTTCATGACTTGCTGATGATTAAAGTTATTGGGGTAATTTTCGATTTTGAGGGCTTCTCGAATGATATGGGAGGAGTAATAGGTGCTCACGCCAAAATTTTGGTTTGGTCAAACAAAATTAGATGCTTAGATTTAATGGAATGTTTCATAATAGTTGATTCAATGATTTGATTATGTTTTTTTTCAGCTCTGTGTTGTTTGAGCTCGAATTTGAAGGATCTTCCTGTTTGGCCTATGTGTGATTTGATGCAAGAGAAATGGATTTGGTAGTCTCCTGGGCCTAACATAAGGTTGAATTTGTCCTTGGTCATTTTGAACAAATGCTTAATGGTTTTATATGGCTTGAAAAACGTTTTCATATTCTTCTTGGATAGAATTCTTGAAATGTGATTCATGGTACCCTCGATGCAAGGTAAAGAGAGGTGAGAAAGGAGAGGGGAAGAGGAAGGAGGATTTCTGGATTTAGCAATTTGAGCTAAGTAGAAGGATTTGTTGATTTGGGAGATATATTGGTTAAGAGGGTCATAGTTAAATGAGATTTCTCTTTCTCTAGGAATTGAGGAGAGGAGATTTGAATGGCTCAAGTGATAAAAGTTTTTAACACAACAAATTTTAGGGATCGATGATGGTGAGACTCAGGATGTAGGTGTTTGTTAGTATGTGTCATTTTCTGGTAAACTTGGTGGGTGAGGGAACCATCTAAGCGAAAGCTAAGGACATCCAGGAATAGAAGAGAATTGTCCTTTTGCATTTCCATAGTGAATTGAATATGGGGAGAAATGTTATTAAGGTGATCAAAGAAAGCTATCAAGGAGGGATGTCCATGGGGTGAGATGAAAAACGTGTCTTCAACAAAATGAAGCCAACAATTGGTTTTAAGATGAAATATATTTAGGGCGATGGTTTCAAAATGTTCCATAAAAATATTAGCAACTATTTAGGAAAGGGTTGAGCCCATGGCTATTCCTTCTATCTATTCATAGCAAGTCCCTTTAAAGGTTAAGAAAATGGAGGTAAGAAAAAATTTTATGAGGTTGAGGGTTTCAGAATGGCCATTTGGAGATAATGTCAAGGGATTCAAGAACACAAATATTTGTGAATACAGATACAACATAAAAACTAACCATAATGTCATGTTCATCAAGGTGAAGAAGTTTGGTTTTCTAAATAAAATCAGAGGAATCTTTGATGAAAGAAGGAGTTTTCCCAATGAATAGTTGAATAATGTTAGCGAGAAAATGAGATCGAGCATGCATTGGAGATCCGATGGCATTTGACTATAGGTCTAAGGGGAATATCATTTTTATGAATTTTAGGATTACCATAGATTCTAGGGGTTTGAGGATTATGGATGCTATTGAATATCAGGATCTAGAGAAGAACATTTGATGGCTTTAGTAACCATATTAGTAATGATATTAATGGGGTTTTTTTGGAGAGGTTTATAGGAGGAAAAAGAAAGAAATTCAAGTGGTTTGGATTTGTTCGAGGTATTCATTATCACATTAGAATTACCTTTATCAGATTTTAAGATGATGATATTATGGTTTTCATTATGTTGAAATTCATCTTTGCATAAGTTCAGTTTGGGAGGTTTATAGAGACAAGGAATCCTTCCACACTCTTGGTGAATTTCTTCAACTTCGTGTGTGGGAAGATAATGTGTAATAGATTCAATGGAATAGATAATATCAAGTAGGATACAATGAGGGGTAGGGGTAAATTTGAAACCTTTCTCAAGGAGATGGAGATAAGGCTGGTATAGATCAAAGGATCGCCAATGGGTTTAGTGATAACTTTGTTTGCCTCAAGTGAAGGATTATGAATGATTTGATCCCTTTTACAATTAATTAATCCTTTGGAAGATAAAGGGAAAGTAGATATGTTTGTGTCATTAGAAAGTAAAAGTATATTATCTTGATTGCTATAAAGAAAAGGATAAATCAATGTTTTAGAGGAAGGACAATGGTTATAAGGGTTTCTAATTTGAGGAGAGTTTGAGTTAAGAGTATTAGGAGAAAACGAGTGGAGCGATTGAATATGAGCTAATGAATCAAGGGAATTAGGCTTAGGGTTCATGTTAGGAAAAGTTGATGATGCATGATTGGTTTGATTAGGGTTTATAGTTGGTTTTTGTGAGCAGAAACCAGCCGAAAATATTAGGGGTGGCAGAGCAACTGTAATCATATTGTTGGAAGGTTGATGGGCATCGAGGGTAAAGAAGGAAGTCGAATTAGACGAAATCAAATTGCTATAAATTAGAGTGGTGTCTAGAGTAATGGAAGATCGTGAGATAGGAGAAAGAGATTGGAATTCAGGGTTTTGCAAGCTGAAACCAGCGGTAATACTAGAGGGCGGTGGAGAAAGTAATGCAGAGTTACAGGATGGTTGAAGGGCTTCTCTAGAATTTGAGGAATGTGAATCTTGATTCATTGGAAAGAGGCCAACCATCTTGGTGGGAGAAGCAAGAGTGATTGGTGTTGGTAGAAGTAAGGGATCGTGAGGTTGTGGCGCAGGTGTAAGGGCCGCAATGGCTTTAATATCCAAAACAGCAGATTGTGAGGAATCTAGGGAAAGTGAAACCAAATTTTGGTGGGATAAAGGACAGGACATCCAGGACGATTCTAGACAAGAAGCGGTGATGAGCAAGGGTTCAGAGACAGAGTTGTTTATTGATGAACGAGGAGATTGCTCAGTAGAAAAATGATGATTATTGAATAAATGAACAAATTTGCGTATTTGCTTGGCTGTGGTTAATTCAAAAATATTAGAAGTTGTACTTAAAGATTTACGATCCAGAATAGACCAGATATCGAAAGAAATAATAGAGGAGAGTTTAAGATGAATATCAGAAACCTTGCGAGATAAGAGGATAATATTTGACCTGACAAAGTGGATTTCTGCACGGTGAATGGCATGGTTGGTCCTAGTAAGAATGTGGTTGAGAGCGGCCTTCGACAATGTTGATAAATTCGTGTGAAAGGAGGGAGGATAAGAGAGTCTTGAAATCCCTTGAGGAAGGTAAGATCAACAATTGTTTTCACCATACCCCGGACGGGGTGCCACGCAGAGCAGGGTGGGCACGTGGAGTAGCGCCAGGAGGGGGAGGGGCCATTAATGGTGGCCAACCGCCTTCATATCCCCGCTAGTTATGAGGGGCATCAATTCAGTCGGCCTCCACCTTTTGACGAGGCCTTTCACTCGTGCGAGCAGACCGGATAGCCATAGCATTAAGCCCGCAGCTTTAATGGCTACAACCACCATTTTCTCCCTTATCAACCTTCTCGGTGGTTTTGGGATGCATTGGAAGCTTATAAAGCCCAGCAAGAACAGTAGCGCAGTGGAAGTTCTAGCTCTCGTCCTCGTTCTCACCATGCCATGAGCAAGAGGAAGACCCCGCAGAGATGCAGGGTGGTACGCGGTCGACTCATGGTGGAAAAGGCATAAGAAGTTCGAGCGAGCTCTGGTTCTTGCCAAGCAAAAGAGACCCAAGGAGTCCAAAGAAGCAGACTCGCCCCCCAGAACATATGTTGAGGAAATTCTTAATAGGTTCTCCTGTTCAACATTGTTCAAAACTCTTTCTCTTTTGATGTTTATCAGAGCTGTAGCTCTTCTAACTCATAGCCATGGTAGCGATAGCATAGGCACTATCAAACTATTGTTGAAAGTGACCATGCACCCGTCGGGCAGGGTGGCAAAACAATGTTTTGAATTTGCATGCTAATTCAGACTGGCCAGCTGTCTTGGTTTCCTTCACAAGCGGGACAGTTGGCACCTCCATGTCATGGTGTAATTTTGAAATATTAAGATAATAGGATCTGTTTTTACTTAAAACAAAAAAAAACAATTGTTTTCGCCATCTTAAAGCCTTCTCTTTGAGACAATCCTCTCCATAGAGGTTGAAAATCTTGGTCTGCATGTTTGTATAATCATTCTATGTAGAATGTTTTGAATCAAATGTTTGGAGTAATACTCCATCCATTATTACATAAAAATGAAGTTCATATGATGAAAAATAGTGTTGAGTTAGGTATTTAAAGGAGCAGAGTTACATTGTGTAGAATGTTTTGAATCAAATGTTTGGAGTAATCCTCCATCCATTATTACATAAAAATGAAGTTCATATGATGAAAAATAGTGTTGAGTTAGGTATTTAAAGGAGCAGATTGGTGAGTGAGTATTAAAGAGATGGAGGAAGAATAAAAAAAGTATAGTCGTTGACATAAAATAAGATTGGAATACTAATAAAACATCCCATCTCTAATTTATTTTTTTATCTTTTCAAATAAAGTAAAGTCACTGAAAAGGGAACATTGCTAGATCAGATACTAATAAATTAGAAATGACAATGAGGTAAATAATAAATTATAAATTGAATTAAATTAAATTAAAAGAGAAGAGGGGATTAAACAAAGAAGACCAAGTAAACAAATAATTAAAGAGGGGGAATATCAAGAAATGTGGAGATGACTATAAAAGAGTATTAAAGAGTTATGGCTAATGATTATGTGAAAGTTTAAAAGCAATGGTAAAGATGCAATTAAGAAGTCAAGTTAAGAAACAAGGGCTAAATGAGAAAAAAAAATTAGAGATCGTGGTTATAAAACTAATTAGATTAAAATGAAAGATCAGTTTAATTAAGGAAATGAATGAGAGTTGATTAAATTTATTGGGTTTTTTTTCAATTTTTAGGGTTTCTCGGAGGAGTAATGGGGCATTGAGGCCAAAATTTTGGTTTGGTCAAAGAAAATTAGATGCTTATATTTAATGGAATGTTCTGCAATACTGGTGATTCGATTGTGGTTTGTGTGAGCTATGTGTTCTTTGAGCCGTGATTTGAAGGATATTTTGGTTTGGCCTATGTATGAATTTCCTCAAGAGAAATGGGTTTGGTAGACTCCTCGGCCTAACACATGGTCAGATTTGTCCTTAGCCATTTTGAACAGATGCTTAATATTGTTATATGGCTTGAAAAATGTTTGGATATTATTCTTGGATAGAATTCTTGAAATGTGATCTATGGTACCCAAGATGTGAGATAAAGAGAGGCCAGCAATGGGAGGGAAATAGGAAGGAGGATTTCTAGATTTAGAAATTTGAGTTGAGTGAAAGGCTATGTTGATTTTGGAGATAGAGTATCCATTAGTTAAGAGGGTCTTAGTTAAGTGGCATTTGTCTTTCTCCAGGAATTGAAGAGAGGAGATTCAAATGGATCTAGTGAAAAAAGTTTTAAACAAAAAAATGTTTGGGATGGATGATGGTGCAACTGAGAATGTAGGTACAGTGAGTATGTGTCTTTTTTCGGTAAACTTTGTGGGTGAGGGAACCATATGGAAGGAGAGATATGAGGATCGAGTGTGTGTCTTCTTCCGGTAAACTTTGTGGGTGAGGGAACCATCTGGAAGGAGAGATATGAGGATCTCGAGGAAGGGAAGATAATTGTCCTTTTGAATTTCCATAGTGAATTGAATATGGGGGGAAATATTATTAAGGTGATCAAATAAAACTATCAAGGAGGGATGTGCATGATGGCAGATGATAAAGGTGTTGTCAACAAAATGAAACCAACATTTGGGTTTAAGATGAAAGCTATTTAGGGATGAAGTTTCAAAATATTCCATAAAAATATTAGCAACCACTAGGAAAAGGGATGAGGCCATGGAGGTTCCTTTTGTCTGTTCATAGAAAAGCCCTTTAAAGGTGAATAAATTGGAGGTGAGACAAATTTTTATGAGGTTGAGGGTTTCAGAATAGACTAATTTGGAGATAAGTTTAAGTGCTTTAGGAAGAAGAATATTCGTGAATAAAGATACAGCATCAAAGCTAACCATAATGTCCTATTCATCAAGGGGAAGATTTTTTTTTTTTAATAAAATTGGAGGAATCTTTGATGAAATAAGGAGTTTTTCGAATGAATGATTAAATATTGTTAGCCAAAAATTACATAAGTCATGGGTTGGAGCTTTGATTAAAATAACTATAAGTCTAAGTGGGTTCTCATTTCTATGAATTTTAGGTTGACCATGGATTCTATGGGTTTGAGGATTACGATGGATGAGACGCTTTTGAATTTCAGGATCTAGAGAAGAAGATTTGATGGCTTTAGTAACCAGATTAGTAATGATATTAATGGGGGTTTTCGAGAGAGGTTTATTGCAGGAAAAAGGAATAAGGTCAAGTATTTTGTATTCATAGTCTCAGGTATTCATTATCACAGTATCATTTCCTTTCTCATCTTTTAAGATGATGATATTAAGGTTTTGTTAAGACAATGAATGGATTGAAATTCATCTTTGGATAAGTTTGATTTGGGAGGCTTGGAAAGATGAAGGATCCTTCCACACTCTTGGTGAATTTCTTCAGCTTTATGTATGGGAATATGATGCATAATAGAATCAATAGAAAAAATAATATCTTCAACTAGGATACAATGAGGGGCATGGGTGAAGTTATGGCAGGCATAAAAGATAGAATAGACCTGTTATACAATGAAACATATTTGTTTTTGTAAAAGAGATAAGGGAATGTTGGGTTATTTGGAGCAGGGAGAGTGCAATTTGTGTTGATATATTCTAAATCATCCCTTGTTTGACTATTTGTCTATATCCTATTCAAAATTGCAATAAATGTTTCAATTTTTTAACATATTGTAGTATGTAAATCATAGCACTTCATGTTATATGTCGAAAATTCATATGCTATTCTATACATGTTCATGTTAGGGTGCTCAAATATTAGGAAAGCATGCATGGGTTGTGCTTGATAGAGATCACCACAAAATACCATATCTATGTTTCCAAAGAACTTTGTTTGTACATGTTTTATTCTTCTTAGTCGACTATCAATTGAAAATAAGAATCAAATTCTTACCATAGAAGCTTCGACATTGAGGACAAGTTATAGTTCTTGATAAAGACTTGATAATGTGTCTAACATTTCTCTGCTAAGTGAAACGAACTGGGAGTTGTTGAAAGGCATTAGAAATGTAGAATGGATTTTTGTTCCACCTACATTGTAAGCATGTTTACCTGTGTATACAACTATCAATCCCTTTGGTTTCAAAGGATCCATTATGTTATCTTCATTGTGTATTCATATAAGCATTTGGAATATCATTTTTGATGTGAATTTTTTTCATGTTCCTTCTCCACGTGTAAGAAACAAGCACAATGGCATCTACATGTCCCTTAATTTATTTAGGGAAATGTATTTGACGATTTCTTGTTGGTATTTGTTCAACATTCTTCTAAATCTGTAATATTCGCTATTCTCAAGAAAAATTGGGTGGCTTGCAACTTGGAATCCAAGATTAGTTGTTCTTTTTCTACTTTTCCCTCCAACAGGTCAGGTTGCAAATTTTATTTTTCACTTGAACCGTGTTTGTTCCTCATATGGTCAATGTACCATCAATGTTGAGAAAATCATTGTCTACTTGTTGAATCACTCTTTCCATATTTTCCAATGTTTGATTGACATTGTATGTAAACTTAGTTTCATTGATTTGTATTCTAATTTTGTGAAAACAATAAGAAGCTTCCGATGTAGACCAATTATGTTTTAATGTGTATTCGGTTTTTTCGAAAGGGACATATAACAATAGTTTCTCTTTACAAAAAAATTTCATAATCAATGCGCTTGTTATATTTGATGAATTGTATCACATTTGATCTTTACATTTTTGATATGCTTGTACCATATGTTTTGTACTTGGAGAGAAATTCATCAAGGTGGATATTCTTAATGGCATGTGGCCATTCACTATAGTAATCAAATCGATTTCCACATCACATCTTCTAAGTCGTTAGATTCTTGTTTGAATAAAAGGGATGTCTTAATTAAAAATATGTGATCTATTGGATATGTATTTATAAATATAAATGATATTGAATTTTTATTCATTGGTAGAGAAAGAACAATATGAACCGCTTGCTGCACAAACATTTATTGAAGATTCAATATTGTATTTCCAAGCGTACGTATCATTTTCATAGCATCAATTATGATTTCTTCATGCTCTTTGTGTGTCCTTCGATGTTCATTTGTCATATATTTTTCAAATTTATTAATATATGAACTACAATATGATGTTGTTGCGTATGGATTCAAAAATATTGTGCATCTGTATTTGCATTACAAAAAATTGGAATGTCTTTTTCAAAAAAGATGTTGCAAATATGTGAATGTTTTCATTTGAGGAATATTGTCAAATATTTTAGTTTGCATTATTTTAGGAGCAAGTACTCATCCTCTGCTACTCTCATTTTCATCAAAAAGTCTTCGAAGCTAATTAATTTGTCATAGTCTTTTTGGTCCAGTGATGAAAACAATAACTTTGACTTTTCATCAATGACTTTTTATGATAACTCAATCAGTTCACGAATCATTGTCATTCTCATTAGTGTCATAAGGAAGTTGTATAGGAAATGTGAATGCTTTTGTTTCTTACAGCTTTTTTTTTATGAGAATTCCTATGAAATTTGGCAAGATTTGGATGCAAATGATCTATGTGAAATGTTATGTACTTTTTAAAGAAATTTGCAATTTCTGAATCACTATCCTTTCCATATATCAAGGAATATTCTATTCACAAAATCCCATTTTCATGCTAGCTTCCTCTATTCCAAAACTGTGTCACAAAGTAGTTGTGTGATACTTTCTAAAAAAATATTTTTTCATGACATATCAATTGATTCTATGTCTATAGTAATGACTAAAAGTGACTTGGTCCTTTCTTATCAATTAATCAATGCCCTCATCTTTTATTTTTTCAGAGCGCTTTCATTTTTTTTCCTATACAAATCCATTAATGCAAATACCAATTCATTCCACCGATGATCTATACTTGTGACGGAAAAGTTCAAAGGCCCTAGATGTTGTATCAATGAAAATACATTTTTCTTAATATGTTGGAAGTAATGAGGAGAAATGCAAATAATTTTGAAATCTGTATATCCAATATTTGTTTTAAGTATATTTTCCAAATTTGGTTTGTATTTCACATATTTTTCCAATAGCTTTCTTCCTTGTAATTTTCCCTTTCTTATTTGTATCCACATGTAGGAAATCACTTTGTTGATTATTGTTCACACTATTTCGAAGAACGAATTTGTAGTGTGATATGAGAAATCACCACTAGCATGTAGCAATTCTCATTTCACTATTTTTTGGTAATTAAATATCTTTACAATGTCATAATCACGTGGATTCCCATAGAATAGAGTTGGAAATTTCATCTCTTCTACATATTTGTCCATGAATATTCTAAGTGGAAGTTATCCTTCAACATGTGCGACTTCAATGATGTTGACCTACAAATCATAG
>CBVK0100952445.1:0-37732 GCA_900067695.1 Picea abies | reverse complement strand
ATCATTTAAACAAATGCATCGACCAGCCAACAGGTGAATCATCACCTCTACGTGCCACTCATCCGAGTGAGAATCAACACCTCATATGATAACAATGTGCCAAGTGTTAAGTTTTAAACAAGCACAGTACCAGCATTAACTATCGCTCTAACGTGCCAATTCCAACGTTTAATCAATCACTTAATCACAGGGTTTACTGCTAATACATAGCTCGGGATCATATAACATTCAACGTATGATTCAACTTTGCAAACATAGTATATCAAGTATCGATTTAAAGTTGAAAATAATTAACTCATGCGCTTTCAAACCAATTTCATTATGCCTTGTAAACTTGCCCATGCATTCGGTGCATATTGTATATGTTTATATTCCAAAGTCTTAGGACCATACAATCAAAATTCCTTCATGTAATAATCGAGTGAAATTCCAAAGCAAGGATAAAAACAATATGACCAAATCCATTACACAATTTTCATAAGATCAGAACAAGACCAATAACTTTTATGCCCAAAGGTTTAACAGTGAAATATATCCAAATGCGCCATCAAGGTAGGATAATGCTCAAGAACATCAGTTCGATACAACATCTAGCAGTCATGTGATAAACCAATGATCAAGTATCAACCAAAGACGACAACAATCTAATCAACGAAAAAAGTGTTTTCACACTTGCAGTTGTGAAAACTGGGTCGAAATTGAATTGTAATGGTCGTAAAAATGAGACGAATGTCCATCAGCACAATGCGACAATGATTTGTCGTAATACGACAAGGGGTGTAGGCAGCTTTTGAGAGCAATCGAGAAAAAAATGGGTTGGCTGCCAACAGGCTGCTCTTTCCTGGCTTTTGTTTTGAGGGGTTCCCAGGCCCAAATTGCTGCGTCTTTTGTTTGAGCTTATGCTTGATTTTGACGACATATCGGTAGGCCGCGCCCAAGGATGAGATGTCTAGAAATTCCATTTCAGTCTGGATGTATCTATGCAGAGCATCACAATACTTGAGCACCAGATGTCTCTCTGAATCTTTGATACCCAACTTGGTGCGCAAGGTATGGAATATATTTGTGAAATCTAGCACTGCTTGGTCTCTTTCTTGCCGTAGTGTGGTCCATTTCGTATACAGGTGATCATAACTTCCGACATGGTAGTATTGTTCCTTAATAGCATCCTTGAAGGATTCCCAGGTGGCCATGACTGGAAATAATGAGGTTTCCTCTATTTTCTTTTTCTCACATAAAGTTTCCCACCAATATTTGACATGGGGAACGGCTTTGAGGAGTGCAAAAGTAATATTTTCTCTATTCGAAAAGCTATGGACAGAAAAATACCCTTCTAGTAGATTCAACCAACTGTCTACAACATCTGGGTCTATTTGACGTTCAAATATAGGAACATTGAAGTTTATTTGTACCTTGAAGGCGGCGGCGCCTCCGTTCGAAGAAGATGCGTCGTTTGTTGGTAGTCGCCAAAGGATTTGCGCGAAACTATCCATCATCTTGTTCCTCTGTTGCGTGATGGATTCCTCAATAAACAGTTTGAAAGGATCTCATGTCCCGTCATCTTTCTTTTCTTCTTCCATGGGAGGTCGCTTGGGCGTGCAAAAGCGTCTGTCCTCAAGAGAAACAAGCTCGAGACCCAACTCTTTGTACTTTGACCTCATTGGGGACATGCATTAAGACGACAAGGAGCAGACTGCTTTGATACCACTGATCCGGATTTTATAAGCAGAACGAAATGAATACAGATTATTAATAGATGCTTAACACAAAATAACAGAGATATAGTAAAACTGGTTTTCTATTCAATAACGAAATAAGTTGAAACTGTAAAATGCAGCGGAAATAAGCTTGCTGGAATGGTGGCGACTTATCTCTGAGAAGAGATGTGATGGCAGCACACATTCACAAGAAGAAGGTTACAATGAGGCCCTGAATGCATTTTTACAATAAGAAAGAATTCCCAAAACCCCATATATCCAAAAACCTAACCCTAGGATATGAAGCGCCAAAAGTCATGTGGGCCCCGTTTGGGTAAGTTAGTACACCAACTTCCTGGGGTCGTAACTTTTGCATACGATCTTCGTTTTAGGTGTGTGATAGCTCGTTGGAAAGGTATTGTTGAGGAGATTCATTTTGGGGGCTCAATCATGCCTTTGGTTATCATTGAGGAGCTTGATCCCAAAAAACCTTCATTTAGGCCCTCAAAATGGCCTTGGAAGTTAAAACTGCTAAAAATAGTAAATTGCCAAAATTGTCATAAAACTATTTTGAGCCAGTTGGAAAAGGTGGGTGGCCACTGATATTCATATGGATCATGTGATTTACAGGAAAATATGTCCATAATTGACAACCTACCTTTATGGCTGCTCTATGCATGTTTTCCATTTATGGGGTGAGATGAGGTCTCAACTACCACCCCACTTTTATGAACTGTCTGCATTGGGATCAGGATGGGCCGCACTCTGAACTTCACCATCTGAAGCTTAGTTGGATGCTTGCAGGGAAGAATTGGCAGGAAGACGTGGATGTTGATGATAGGGAGTTGACGAGATGACTGGGACTCTGTGGGCACCAAAATGTTATATCATCGCTTGACTTAGGATAAAAACATTTGATGGGTTTTTTGAGCCTTCTTCTTTTATTTTTTCTTCGCCAGAATGCCACTTCCTAGGGAAAACACCCCCCCGATCATTAATGTGTGCTAACATGACTTATGTTGGGAACCCAAGATATCAGAAACAATTACAATTGCAAAGGGGTAATACTTTTGGCTAGGAATGAAGAAAGAGGTGATTGGTTATATAGCTAGATGTCTAGAGTGCCAAAAGGTAAAGACTGAGCATAGACATCTAGCTAGATTGCTACAACCATTTTCCATTCCTAAGTAGAAATGGGAAGTTGTTACAATTGATTTCATTACTAAACTACCCAAGATTGTAAGGCATCATGATAAATTAGCTAAGTTTTCCCATTTTATTCTAGTGACGCTAACTCACAAGGAAACCAATATTGTTGATATTTACATGAGAGAAATTTTCGGGCAACATGGTGTGCCCAAGGTAATTTTTTCAGATAGAGATCCCAAATTCACATCAAATTTATAGAAGGGATTATTTAAAGGATTTGGGAGAAATTTAAATTTTAGTACAACATATCATCTAAAGTCAAATAGGAAAATAGAGAGGGTCAATCAGGTGATTGAGGATCTACTAAGAATGTATGTGATGGATAGGCCATCAAAATGGGAAGATTATTTGCACTTACTTGAATTTTCTTAGAATAATGGGTATCAAACATCTTTGAAAATGAGCCCATTTGAAGCATTGTATGTCAGAAGATGTAACACACCTCTGATTTGGGAAAAACCAGTCGATAGAGCCATCATTGGGCCAAAATTTCTTAGAGAAATAGAAGAGAGGATGGTGAAAATAAAACATAATTTACAGGATGCATAGGACATAGAGAAAAGTTATGCAGGAAAAGTTTGAACACAGAGAATTCAGAGTGGGAAAGCATGTCTTCTTGAAAGTGAAAACTGAGAAGAGTTTGTTGAGATTGGGAAGTTTCTCAAAACTGGTAGCAAGATATTTGTGGGCCATTTGAAATCCTGGAGAGGATTGGTCCTATTGCATACATGTTTGCATCCATGTGCATACACACTGTTTTTCATGTGTCCTTTCTCAAGAAGTATGTGCCTAATTCTAACCATGTAATTGATTGGGCTGTGATCTAGGTGGATCACGAGGGTAACTTTTGGGTCAAGTCGGTGTGCATATTGGAAAATAAGGTCAAGGTGCTTTAGAATCGAGCCATTAGACTTGCTATGGTCCTGAATATGTTATATGGGAGCATGCGGATGCCATGTGGGAAGAGTACCCACAACGTTTTGAATATGCTTGAAACTTTTTGTTGTACATTTGTATATAAAGCATTGAGGATCATGCATAAATAATGAGGAGGGGAATTTAATACCTCCAAGTTGTAAATGTGTATATATACATATGTTTTTATAGGCTGGTGAGCTAGTATGGTTTTTAGGCTGGAGTGCCTTGGTACATATGTTTTGGGCCAAAGTCCATGTGCGATAATAGGTTGGTGTGCCTGTATGTTGAAAGTTCGGTGAGCCTAGCATTTGTAAATTGTAATCACACTCGGACATATATTAATAAAATACATTTCCATTGCAGACCAAGTCAGAAAAGAGAGTATGGGGGCTTGGGACTTCACAAGAGGGAAAGGGGGCCAAGACTTAAGGAAAATGGGCTAAGTCAAGGGGGATTAAGATAAGGAATATTATATTATATTCCTAAGTCTTAAGTTATAATTTATTATTTCTCAAGTGGAGAGGATGAATTCCAAGTGGTGGGGAAAGAGTTTTTTGGGTTGCCACTAGTAAAAAGGTTGACAAACATATTTAAACTTGGGTTTTAGTGGAAAAATAATTCATTCCATTCCATTCTATCATTCTTGGACATTCTTACCTTTTCTTATGGAGGGTGAGTGGGGGGACCATTGTGATCCTATTACCTTGTGAAACCTATGAATTCTAGGTGCATTTGGGTTTATAATTATCCTTGGGTTGCCTTAGGGAAGGTTGGAGCCTTGGAGGGAGAATTGTTGGGAATAGATTTCCTTGGGTGAGAGGCTTGGATGGTGCCTAAAGACTCTTGATTACAACTAGAGTTCTCAGAGCCGAAATGCTCTGAGCCTTCCTAACCGACCTATGCCAAAGCCTTGGAAAGGAAGTGGGACAACCTAAGGGATTGTAGTGTAGATAAGGGGGTACATTTCCTTGGGTGAAGTGGGATGATGGGGAATGAGAGACTGTAGGTGGGAATTGTTGTTGGAGTTGGTGCCTTGGCCTAGTCATTGTTGGTGTTGACTATGAGACCTTAGCTGACTTAGGTATCCTTTTCCTTGGTGGATTCATAGCCCCAACTTGGGGTGAACTACTGATGAGAGAGTTGGAGCATTAGATTTGTTAAGAACCAAATATCAAAATAGCATAAAAATCCTCAAAATAAGTACTCCACGCCTTGAAAAAGAGAGAATTTAAGATAATAAGCCTCTTCGATGGGGCAACCTCCTTATACACCACATAAATTTACAAATATGAGATGATTCCAAATGAAAAGGTCTCCTTGGTATATATAGGAGACTAGGAGGTACAATTACAACTAATGGACCCAAGCCGACATAAATAAAATAACAATACTAATGTAATATGCCCCAATTAAGGGGTAATGTGCCACTATTTAGGGCTTAGCATGCCCCTCCCCTTCAGAAAAGTGTTGTCCACAATGCTTGAGTAATTATGGATGATTCTGTATAAAACACTCATCTTCCCAAGTGGAATATTCAGCGGGAAGTTTCCTCCAGTTAATGAGATACTTTGAAATGGATATATTCCTCAACTGGAAAATTCTTGTGTCAGTGATAGATTCAAGCTCCAATATGATTTTTCGTTCCTCATCAAGTTCTGGCAATATAGTTTGAGCTGGGATCTTGTCACCTATAACCTTCTTTAAGCATGCAACATGGAAAATTGGGTGTACTCGCGAAGATGCAGGCAACTCCAA
Organism: Picea abies; assembly: GCA_900067695.1. Classification (NCBI taxonomy): domain Eukaryota; kingdom Viridiplantae; phylum Streptophyta; class Pinopsida; order Pinales; family Pinaceae; genus Picea; species Picea abies. Next base: position 32,153 of record CBVK0100952445.1, on the reverse strand, counting down.
TTTGTATTCCATAGTACCAATCTTTTGCAACACCTTATAAGGGCCATAGTAATTTGGTGATAATTTATTATCCTTCTTAGATTGCTTGAGAGACATATGTTTGTATGGTTGTAGTCTTAAAAATACCCAATCCCCTACTTCAAAACTTATTTCACTACTATGTTGATCTACGTATTGTTTCATGTGATTCTGTGCCATGGTTAGGTTGTCCTTTAAGAGTTGGAGAACTTGTTGTTGATGCTCAATGTGATCTTACACTGCTTAAAACTTATATTTTTATTTTAGAGAAGTGATAGAAGTTGGGTGATATCCATAGAGTGACATAAATGGTGTCATTTTTGTTGAAGTATGAAAGGAAGTGTTATACCACCATTCTGCCAAGGGTAACCACTTGAACCATTATGTTTGTTTATCAGAGACAAAGAAACGAAGGTAGTCTTCCATACATTTATTCACTATCTCAGTTTTTCCATCAGATTGAGGATGATAAGATGATCTATGAGCCAATTGAGTACCCAAAAAAGAAAATAATTTTGTCCAAAAATGATGGGATCTCTGTCACTTACAATAATCTTTGGGCTTCCATGTAGCTTTTGAACTGTCTCCATGAATGCAGTGGAAATTGTACTGTCTTTGAAACGACGAGGGATTGAAAAAAAGTGTGTGTACTTGGTTAGTCTATCAACAATCACCATGATGACACTCTTTCCTTCAAATTTCGATAACCCTATGATGAAATCCATGGAAACATCCTCCCAGTACTGACTTGGGATGGCTAATGGTTGTAAAAGACTTGGGGTCTTAATTGTTTCCACCTTATTTTGTTGGCAAACCAACCATTCTACCACAAATCTTTGAACATCATTTTAAGGCCATCCCAAAAAAATTCCTTCTTGACCCTATGGTAGGTTTTCAAAAATACCTAGTGCCCTTCTACCAGAGAGGTGTCCAATTCCAAGAGTACTTTTTGTTTGAGTTGGGAGTTCTTACATAAATATAAGCGATCTTTGTACCACAGTGGATCATTTTTCCATGTAAATGTATTTGATGCACTGGAATCCTGATGCAACCTTTGAATGAGATTCCACACTTTTTTGTCATTCTTCCATTCATCCCTCGCTTCTATTATCCAATCGGGTTGGATGATCGAGATAACATAGAGAAAGGCCTCAACATCTTCATCCTCTCTTGAGAGTGCATCTGCCACAACATTTTTCTTCCTTTTTTTGTAGATGATTTCAAAATCATAACCCAACATCTTGGTCACCTATTTTTGTTGTTCTTCTGATGATAGTCTTTGTTCCAAGGAGTATTTAAGACTATCATGATCTGTTTTGACCTTGAATCTCCTACCTATTAGGTAAGGGTTCCATTTCTTCAATGCATGTAGTATTACCATCATTTCCTTCTTATAAATGGGTTTTTGTAAGTCATTTACCTTGAGCGTCTGACTTTCAAAATAAAGGGGCCTTCCATCTTGGATTAGAACAACACCAATGCTATTTCCTAAGGCATCACATTCCACAATAAAGGTTTTTGTGAAGTCTGGTGTGGTCAAGACAAGATATTTTCACATCGCCTCTTTAAGTTGTTCAAAATCTTGAGTTTCCTCTGGAGTCCATGAAAATGCATCCTTCTTAGGTAATGTCGTTAAAGGTGCTTCTATTCTTCCATATTTCTGAACAAAATTGCGGTAGTAACCTGTCAAACCCAAAAATCCTGTAATATTCTTCAATGTTTTGGGAATAGACTAGTCCATCATGGCCTTAATCTTGTTAGGGTCTACCTTGACACCTTCATGAATTACAATATGACCCAAATACTCTACCTCCTTCACCCCAAAGAAATATTTAGATGGTTTTTCATATAGTTGTTTCTCCTTTAGTAGTTGTAGCACCTTGTCAACATGTCGAACTTGATCCTCCTAAGACTTGCTATAAATTAGTATATCATCAAAAAATACTAACAAAAATTTTCAAAGGAAGGGCTTGAAAATGGAATTCATCAACCCTTGGAATGTGGAAGGTGCATTAGTAAAGCCAAAAGGCATGACCAAAAATTCATAATGGCGTTCATGAGTTCGAAATGTTGTTTTTGGGATATTTGTTTCCTTCATTCTAATTTGATGATACCGTGAATAGAGATCCAACTTTGTGAAGTAGATTGCTCCATGTAGTTCATATAACAATTCATCAATGACGAGAATGGGAAACTTATCTTTAATAGTGATCTTGTTGAGCTCTCTATAATTTGGACACATATGACATGAACCCTCTTTCTTGAGTACCATTACCACTGGTGCAGAGTAAGAACTTTGGCTAGGTATAATAATGCCAACTTCTAACATTTCTTCAACCATATGCTCAATTTCACTCTTATGGGAATGCGGGTATATGTAAGGCCTAATGTTAGGAGGAACACTCCTAGGAATTAGGTGAATAACATGATCATGATTTTGAGTGGGTGTAAGACCTCTAGGAATATCTTCAAATACTTTGGAATGCTTATCAATGATCCTTTGGATATCTAGGGGAATATATGGCTTAGATGTTTGAACATCTAGTGAGCATATTTGTACAATTACACCATGTTGCCCCTTTTTCAATAATTTTGTCATTAGAGCTTATCACCTTATTGGGTTTCCCTATGATACCCATTAAATCAATTCCCTTTCCTTCCAATGAAAATTTCATGAAAAATTGTTGAAAATTAAAATCCATTGTTCCCAATGATTGTAACCATTGGACTCCTAGTATGACATCAACACCACCCATGGGTATAACAATCATTGGAATATTCATTACATATTACCCCATAGTAATATTGACCTTATAGAATTTTCCTGAGAAATTGATAGTTCCTCCATTTGAAATAATTACTTGAAACTATGGTGCTGGATATATAAATCAATTAAGAGCTTTGGCTAATTTATAGTGAATGAATTTATGAGTACTACCAAAATCAATTAGGACTATTACCTTTTTCTTTTTGATATATCCTTCGATCTCAAGGGTTTGAGAAGTGCTAATTCCAGCCAATGCATTACATGATATCGTGGGAGTCAACTCTTCAGAAGAAATCTCTTCTGCGTTTTCATCTTGAGATGGTTCTTTTTCTTCTTCTTCTTCTTCTTCTTCCTCTTCACAATATATGTAGAATAATTTCTTCTCACCACACTTATGTCTCTTACTATACTTTTTTTCACAATTAAAGCATAAACCTTTTTTCTTTTCTTTCCTCTAATTGTTGAGGTGTCAACCTTGAGGTTGAGGTGTTTTAGAAGAAGGAACATTATTCTCTCGAAATATGTTAAGAGTGGTCCTTCTAGTAGCCATATCCATATTTTTACTTTCAACATTTCTCGCCACCTTGAACGTACTCTCCAATGATTTGGGTTCTGAAAGGAGAACCTCATTTTGAATGTTATCCTTTAAAGTTCCTATGAATACATCAATCAAGTGTTAATCTGGAATATTTGTTACCTTTATATTCAATCTTTGGAAGTTCTCAATGTTCTCTACAATTGAACCCTTTTGCTTGAGATTTATCAATTGGATAAAGAATGTATTGCTCCTTGTATCCTCATAGTGTGCTATCATTTCTTCCATGAAATTTGTCCAAGTGACAAGTGATTTGAGAGAACAAACCCATCGATACCACACAAATTGATTGGGTTATAAATATAAAGAACCAATTCATACCTTTTGAGTGTGTGGAAAATCATGTAGATCAAAGAACTGCTCCATCTGAAGTATCCATGTGATTGGATCCTTGTTGTCAAACTTTCTCATATCGATATTAGGAAAGTGGTTGGTCTTCAACCCAAAGTTGGAGTTTCTCCAGTCTTTATTCATCTTCCTTGTGTCCTCATCATGAATTTCATGGGATACATTTTCACTTTCAGGTGGCCTCCCTATTAGTAAATTTTTCAATCCTTCCATGATCTCCCTTTTTAAACCATCCATCTTAGTATCCATTATTTCCTCCAACTTAGCTTCAGTTGAATCCATAATCCCTTGTAGTTCATCTTTTGTTACTGTTTTATTTTATAAATCATTTATATCTCTGTGCATTTCTTCACCTCCATCAAGAGTCCAAGTAGGACAATCTGAAGGCTTATTTGGCATAGAAGTTCCCCTTTTTAGTGGCATGTTGGCCAAGTATCACTTTTAAACCTTGATTTCTAGGTGGTTCTGCTAGACAATATTTCTTCTACTCTATCTCCAAAATTTCAGCCCTTCTGGGTTTGAAAATTTTGTTCTGTATTTATCTAACACATCTTCTCTGCAATGCCATAGGTCTGATCAAAATTGGATGTGTCAAGTTGAAGTTATGGTAACTTTCCAGACCTTGCTGATTTTTGGCCCTTCCAGGAGAGCGTACTTGTAAAGAGTTCCAAGAGCACAATTTATGATATTTGATTCTAAAACTTGCACCAGAAATACTATAGACTTTCCACTATCCAATTCAACTAGTCTCAGTTAATTTGTATACTCACTGAAGAATATATCATTGTTTTACCCGGAACACTTGCTTGAGATTAGTTAATATGACTAGTCAACTACCCTATCTTACACAGAATGTATCTACAAAATTAGGATGACCCAGAAGCTAAATTTTTTATCACAGATACCTTGATAATTTATCTAAATTGATTCTGGGTGTCGAGGTCTGAAACATTATAGAAAAATATTTATAGAGAAAATTCCTTGATGACTAAATTCAAGATGATTCGAGAACCCTATCTTACACCGGCTATATCTCTGAAAGTATAAGGCGTTAGGATCTAAAATTTGAACTCCACATACCTTTATCTGTATGTTAAATATCCTCCAAGGGGTTCCTTCTGAAACTTCATAGAAAACAATTTATAGAAAAAATTCTAAGGTGTCTCAGATGCAACAACGAAATCCCAAGACCTTGAGCTCTGATACCAAATGTTAAGAACCAAATATCAAAATAGCATAAAAAACCTCAGAATAAGTACTCAATGCCTTGAAAAGGAGATAATTTCTATAATAAGCCTCTTCGAGGGGGAAAACTCCTTATACACCACATAAATTTACAAATACAAGATGATTCCAAATGAAACGGTCTCCTTGGTATATATAGGAGACTAGGAGGTACAATTACAACTAATGGATCCAATCCGACATAAATAAAATAACAATACTAATGTAATATGCCCCAATTAACGAGTAATATGCCACTATTTAGGGCTTAACATGAGTCTATGTCTAGGAGGAATGTATGAGGTTTTCAGCCAATTGATGCTTTTAGAAAAGATAAGTGTTATGTTATGTGTTTCTTATCCTTAGTAATGTGTATTTTATGTGCTTAATTGTGCTATTATTTTGCATGTTTATATTTATGTATATCAATATGTGTTCTGCATAAGTTATGCATGGAATAATAACTTTTAGGACTGCATAAGTGTTTCATATACATGGCATAATATTATAGATGGGTATCAGAGCCTTGTTTGGTGTAATTAATAAATGGTATCAAAGAAATAATGGGCAATTTTTAAGAATTTTGAAAAATTTTGTATGTGATAGAGTTTGGACTTTAGTGACATATTCCCAAAAGTGAGTTTGGGGTGTGTTACAATCTTTCTTGGCAAATGATTTATTTTTCTTTCAATTTCATTTTCAATTTTCTAACTTGATGCTTGTTGCATTAAATTAACAATTTTATTATGCTCCCCCTAAAATTTTGTCCTGCGTTAGCTTACACAATCAACTAATGAGGTGTTTTGGTACCACTAAAAATCAAAACCCTAACTCCGCCATATTTTACACGAGAAATTTAGGAAGGGAAGCCCAAACCCATTTCAACAAAGGTCTTTTTTGAGATTGTGAATATATTCTCGAGACCAAGACTTCATCATATGATTCTAATCTTTTGAGAGATGTACTATAACTTTGAGTTCCTTAATTATCAGCCTCTAGATTTGAAGTTTAAGATTACAGTCTAGGAAGAGATACAGGGTTGAGCCCTGTATTGATTTTCATAGTACACATCTTGATTGTTCCTAATACCTCTTTTTCATAGATTCTTCAAGGTTAGAATATTGTTGTGGGCCATTGCACACTAAAAAAGTTGTACTTTTGAGAGAGCATATTAATTCTAGATCTATTTCTAGATAATGTATTTGGGAGAGAGATATAGCTACATCAACGAAATTTGTTATCCTTGTTAATCATGTGTTCTTCATTTCTTAACCCCCAATCTCTCTCATCACATATAAAAAAAATTATTTTATTTTCTCCTTTTGGACATGCAAATAATTGATGAATTTCATCTTATAGGTCATGAGGGAAAGACATGATTTTCCAATTACTCCATTGATGCTTCATTCATGGATTGAATATTCCATTCAAACATATCTACCATTGTGTGTCAAATTAATCCCTAGTTTTCAAGCTATATGTAAGCTCTTGTGATTCCATCAAGGGAAACAAGTGGATTCCTACTCATTACATTATGGGTCAAAATGTTGATTTTCTTTCCATTGCTTGGTTTTCATGAGAGATAATATTGAATGAGAGCCATTGATATCTTGTATAGCCTCCACATTGGCTATCCATTAAAATTCAAAAGTGGATTGTCCACACATTTCTGTCGAGAGAGGGTTGTGTTGAAGGAAAATCTCCCTGCGGACAGGTAGATCTCCTCAAAGAGCTAGACTCTTAACTCTAACACAAAAAGTGCTTATCATGGTCACTGACTTCCTTTTAGATCTAGGTGGACTAGTGTATGGGGAGGAAGGAGAAAAGAAGTACATTTTACCGGTGTTTGTCCTTGCATGCTCCGAGTTGAGCTCCAATCTTTCGCTCCTCAATAAGCCCCGTAGACAAACAAAGTACGACCACTTCCTATTCTATCAAGATTAGTCCGAAATAGGTCTATATACTAAAAAGACAAATTCATGTGAGACTGAACACGAATTAGAAAGAAACAGGCCAAGCAAATTACATTAATGAGGACAAAACATTTCTTACAGCCATAGATGGATTGCAACAATTCTACCAAGTCCTCCTTGTCTAACCCTTGCTCAAAAAATCCACAATCCGAATGATGATAGCTTCACCGATTGCTCCCTATGAGATCATAGATCTCTTGCTCCCAAAATATCTTTGTTCTAGCACCACTTATAAGATCATAAGTTTGGTGTGATTCTCCCTTTTCAGTCCCCCCTTTCACCATGAGAAAGCTTGTTTATATAGCCTTGGAGAGGCTTTAACCACTTGATATATCCTTGGGGAAGTTGAGGATTTTCCTCCTTCAATTGAGGATCTGCCCTAAGATCATGGCTGGACTAGGGATTCAAATCCAACTGCCTTCCAAGAATGAAAGGATCCTTCCCCCATTCATCTCAACAACTTAACTGCTGCCCAGAATAGGCAATGCTCCCTCAAAAGGGCCATCAGAGCACTATAACACTCCCTAGTAGGCTTTAGGGGGGCGCCAATGCTCTTAAAATCAATAGCTCTCCTCTTGCAAGGCTGTTCAATGCTATAACACTCCCTAGCAGTTTATAGGGGAGTACCAACGCTCCTAAGAGAGATACAAGGGAGCGCTCTCTTCTAAAAGCCTAGATTCAATGGTCCTTTCAGGTGGCAAGAGGTACTTAACTTCAGTTAACCATTCCTCTTCCTTCAAATCAAGTGTTTGAGTCATTTTAAGTGTCTTATTAATGTCGTTATAAGTATGACATAGGCATCATGGCAGTATTCTTTGCTTGACACTTGCAACACTTGTGAGGAACATGTGACACTTGCGACACTTATCAAAGTGAGTAATGTTGATGTGTAACAGATTTCCCCCCAAAGTATGAAGTTAGAAGATGAGAACTGATAACTGAAATGCTTTGTAGACTTTCAAGCAAGGGTATAGATGTGGAGAACCTGACAGAAGCTGCACACAAACATCCAACAAATATTATGACATGCTTCAAACCCAAGGCAAGCATACCTATGCTTGGGTGATCAAGACTTGCAAGATATGGCCACCATAAAATACACTACAGATCCATAATTGTATTGATAAAAGGGTATAGCCACTGAAAATACACTGTGGATCTATACTCCCATGACCTAAACGGATCATAGCCACAGAGAATACACAGTGGATCTACGATATGACAAGACATAGCCACGACCAATACAAAGTGGATCTATGTAACAGTATATGTGTCATTGTTCAAAAGAAATTCCGTCGCAACCTGGGCAAAGTACATATCAAAGTGATCACTCAACCCAGGGTCTTCTTACTGATTCCGATGTAGTACGAATCTAACCATGTGAATAGATGTCCTGATGTCGAACATGGCAGAAACCACTTGATTACTGATCAATGATGTAAACCGTTAACAAGTGCGAGGGAAATCACCATTAATGTCAATGATTCCCAAGGTACTCTAGTACATCCCAACGAATGTGAATGGATGAGATGAAGTTGAACATCCGTGGAATCATCTGATTAGAGGTGATGTAAACTCACTATTGAATTTGAGGAGGCCTGCCATTGAGGCATGCAGGTCCCAAAGTACTAACTGGTTTCTAAGTCTAGTTCCTAGATAATGTGTTGAAGTCGACAGGAATAGACTCGTCGAAGGAGGGCCTTGATGTATCCCCCATCAACGGCACGAAACAGACACAGAGATGTAATTGGTAGATCAAATGAACATGGACTGACATGGGTATTGAGACAAGATATTTGTGATGGCTGACTCTCGAGGCGGATACTTCCCTTGAACACTGAGGCACAACAGCAGAAACATGACATGGACCAAAACTTGACGATGCAGTGGATGTTGTGACTTACGTCAAGTGACCCAAAGGAGTGAAAGAAACTCAAAGGATTGGCTCAGTGTAGAGGTTCAACAGATTATAATGCGTGTAAAAGACAAAGTGCCGTGTTCAAGGGTGGCTCTAAGAATTACTTGGTAGTGTTCAAAAGAGACTGCTTGGCTTGCTTCTTTCAAATTTTCCCCCATCCAGATAGGTGAGTACCTCTTTTTAATTTAATGAGCTTGAGGAGGGTAACACATGCTCGATATAACTCACCTTCGGTAAGTTCCTCTTCCTTTGTTTAACGAATTGGGAGAAGTAAGGGTTCGGTCCCGTATGGGCCTGTCGATGTTTGTTTTAGTGAGTCCAAAGACAAAAAACTCGAAGGTTTTTCATGATTATAGAGTTTGGTAAAACACTTAAAAGAGAACTCTCTCAGTTCCTTTTTCGTACAGTTAGTCTCATGAGGCCGAAAAAAGGATAAACTACCACTCGAAAGACACCCTTTTGAACCTTTTAACGAGTGTGTAAGGAAACAAGATCACTCGACGATCTTTCCATGTTTAGAGAGTCTGAAAAGAGTTTAAAGATGACTCCAATGTTGTCCTTTTTCATAATGTTAGTCTTGCAAGGCTGAAAAAGAGATAAATTATCACTCGAAAGATGCCCTTTCAAACCGTTTAACGAGTGGAAAAGGAAGCAAGATCACTTGGCAATCTTTTCATGTTTAGAGAGTCTGAAAAGAGCTTAAAGGAGACTCCAGGGGGTTCCTTTATCGTGTATCCATACAGGTCCGAAAAAGAGATAAAAGTCTACCCGGATGCATTATCATGTATTTACGAGCACGAGAAAGAACAAAGACTAAGCTCGGTATGCCCCTAGCTTGAAATCTAGTGGCTTAACTCCAGAAATATCATCAAAGGCTAGAGACATGCCCTCCAAGCTTCAATTCATTCACCGACTCTAAGGTTGTCACCAATTTCTCTAGTAGATGAGAAAAAGGAGAAGGGTGGATGAAAAGAAGGTTCAAGAGAGGTGACTGTTTCATTTTTTAATGAGATTGACATAAGAAAAGAACTATGCTCAAGGCCTCTATTTCATTTTTTAACGAGCTTGGCACAGAGAAGAGAAACTATGCTCGTGACTTGCTTCTTGATCATGGCTTCCGAGAGGATAATGCTCTGGAAGGGTACCATGTCAAGGGACAAAACTCGATCATGGCTTCCAAGAGATCTTTTCCAGATGGAAGAGAATCACTCTGGAAGGAACACATGTCGAGAGTCATGACAGGGGTAAGGAGATCAGGCTCCAATAACCCTATCGAAGAGATCACCATGTCAACTACCAGATCCAAAGCATCAGAAGTTGAAATCATGGGAGAAAACACCACATAATTGACACGCGGCGAGGGTGATACTGTCTGCATATAAGAACCACTTAGGGAGGTAACCCAATCGGGGCCGATGAATGAAAGTTGATCAATAGTCACAATTCTTCCATTGTGAGGAAAAGATATCACACGGAAAAGAGTGGATACAATATCTTTCATGGCATAGACATAATCCCATCCAAGGAGTAAAGCGAAATCCAAGGGGTCTCGGACTACCATGACATCAATAAAGACAGTTTTCCCTCCCAAAATTACATGATAATGAGGAAGGATCCCTAAAGGTTGATTAGTTCTTCTATTAAAAGCTAACAGATTCTGTGTAACCGGTGCAAGATGTGGACAACCCAAAGCGTACCAAGCAACATAAGACAAAATACTAATGGATGCACCTTCATCTATCAATGTTTGAGGAACGTCCCGACCATGAACCTGTACTGTAATCTGGAAAAGAATGTGAGAGGGAAGACGAGGTCTAGTTAGCACACCCCAATAAAAAAGGATGGCTTCATTACTTGGAGGGGGTTTTGCAGGAGAAGAAGGAATGCCCCTTGGTATGGTAGAGTCTGTATTAACGAGAAAAACATGGGCAGTATCGGGTTTACTCTCTAGAAGGGGAGTAGGATCAACCGATGATTGGATCGGATCAACCAATGGTGGACTTGGATAGACCAATTTAGCACTCTTCAGAGGAAGAGTGGGACTGACCAAGGAAGGGACTGGATCAGTCACTTTGACATTCCTCGATGGAGGAATGGGATCGACTGATGGAGAAACTGGATCAACCACTTTGGCACTCTCCAGAAGAAGAGTGGGACTGATCGAGGAAGGGACTGGATCAGTCACTTTGAAATTCCTCAATGGAGGAATGGGATTGACCGATGGAAAAACTGGAACGACCACTTGAGTTTCATTCTCCAAGGGAAGAATGGGGTCGACAAGTGGAAACAAATCGACCGCTTTGGTGTCACTCTCTAACGGGAGAGTGGGATCGATTGAGGATGAAAACAGATCGACCACTTTGGTGTCACTCTTTTGATGAAGAATGGGGCTGATCGATGATGGAACTGGATCAGCTAATTAGGTTCGTGGTTCAATCGAGGAGGAAACTAGATTGACCACCTGATCAACCAGACTGATTGGGGATGGAACTGGATTGACCAGTCCATCAACCAACGATGGGTTGGAGGAAAGCTTACGATAACCTTTTGGAAGTTGAAGTTTTTCCAAAAGAGAAGAAGCCTCGTCCATGCGAGGACAAAGGTGAGAGTAATGATGACCTTTACATAACATGCAAGGGAACTTGACAGTTTGCTTCTTCTTACCAACCTGAACATCACTAGTTGATGGGGTATCATCGACATGACCGACAGAGGTCGATGACGTGGAGGACCACATTTCTAAGACCTGGGTAAGACGAGGTCTAGTTAGCACACCCCAATAAAAAAGGATGGCTTCATTACTTGGAGGGGGTTTCGCAGGAGAAGGAGGAATGCCCCCCAGTACGGTAGAGTCTGTATTAACGAGAAAAACATGGGCAGTATTGAGTTTACTCTCTAGAAGGGGAGTAGGATCAACCGATGATTGGATCGGATCAACCAATAGTGGACTTGAATAGACCACTTGAGCACTCTTCAGAGGAAGAGTGGGACCGACCGAGGAAGGGACTGGATCAGTCACTTTGACATTCCTCGATGGAGGAATGGGATCGACCAATGGAGAAATTGAATCGACCACTTTGGCACTCTCCAGAGGAAGAGTGGGACTGACCAAGGAAGGGACTAGATCAGTCACTTTGAAATTCCTCAATGGAGGAATGGGATCGACCAATGGAGAAACTGGATCAATCACTTGAGTTTCATTCTCCAAGGGAAGAATGGGGTCGACAGGTGGAAACAGATCGACCGCTTTGGTGTCACTCTCTAATGGGAGAGTGGGATCGATCGAGGATGAAAACAGATCGACCACTTTGGTGTCACTCATTTGATGAAGAGTGGGGCTGATCAATGATGGAAATGGATCAACTACTTGGGTTTGTGGTTCAATCGAGGAGGAAACTAGATTGACCACCTGATCAATCGGACTGACCGGGGATGGAACCGGATTGACTAGTCCATCAACCAATGATGGGTCGGAAGAAAGCTTACGATAACCTTTTGGAAGTTGAAGTTTTTCGAAAAGAGAAGAAGCCTCGTCCATGCGAGGACAAAGGTGAGAGTAATGATGACCTTTACATAACATGCAAGGGAACTTGACAATTTGCTTCTTCTTACCAACCTGAACATCACTAGTTGACGGGGTATCATTGACATGACCGACAGAGGCCGATGACGTGGAGGACCACATTTCTAAGACTTGGGTAAGACCGGGGCAATCCCTCAGAAAGTGGTCACCCTTACAAAGGCTGCAAGGGAATTTGGGTTTTGGATTCTTCATTTTAATCTTATTGACCTCATCAACACTCCTAGTACTATTAACAGTAACTGGTTTCTTAGAGCCAACATCTGATGTTGTTGGGGCCTTTGTCCTTTTCAGGTTCTTCTTCTTCTTCTCTTTTTGTTTCTTTTTCTTTTGATCAACCTGGCTACTTTCTTTAGAGATTTCACTAGGAGAAGAAGGAGAAATGGAAGGAGACTTGATGGGTGAAGAAGGTGAAAAGTCGACATGAGGTTGATGTGTGGGTGGTGTATTGACATCCAAAGTATTAGGTGCAACTAAAACATTGGGAGGATTTGGGATCACCGGAGTGGGGAACAACTAAACTGGTAATCCAATCGTGAGTCCTGGAAGACTCAGTGTGGCAACATATGGAGGACCAAAGTTTCCAAATGAAGGAAAGGTATAAGGTTCCCCAGGAGAAGGGGTTCCTCCATTGGTACTCCCAGGATTCGATGCCATTAACACTGACTCGATCTAAGGTCCACTAAGTAAAACAAACAACACATGCTATGTATCTGAGAAGCAATCAATCAAACAAACCTTCCTACTATGAAACCACTAGTTGGTGATGAAATCCAACATCGCGAGATCAAAATAGGAAGGGGCGGGGATAGAGCGGGTGGATCAGTTACGTTGGTGACCTACTTAACGGACTTACGCCTTGGTTCAAGCTTCTAGGCAGTAATTGTGGATTTACCCTCCAAGGAGCCTGAGTGAGTTTGACCAACGTCTGTTCTAGGTACAGTGAGACTTCCCTTCACCGTCACCTTGTGTGAGACCCTAAAGATTGTGGCTACTAAGGTCACCAACTCGTAGTCAGCCCCTGGGCGGGTACAGTCGACAATCCAGTCGGAACATATGGGTAGGATAACCAGTCCGAAATTAGCTTGAAAGGCTCCCACACATAATCATGGGTATACCTTCCAGTGGCCCTCAATATACGATCCGACCACTACAAACAGTTGGGCCACGGAGGGATAATCTCCGTAACTCACTCGAATGCGACCTCATGCATAACCCCTGTGTGAGAGGGGGATCCCAACAAGCCAATACGACAATTGGATTTGACTCTCCCTACCGCAAGATACTAAGTTTGTTCGATATCTTTGGAAAGTTATCCTTTCAACCTATTCCAAATCCCTACACCTTAAACTAATGTAGGTTTGCTAACAAAGATGTAAAAAGTCTGATAAATTTTAGTTAAGCGTTGATTTTAATGGTTGTTGTTTACTCAGAGGGTGTACGAAAGTGAAACTAATGGAATGATGACTCAATTTCCAAAAATATGCATGAAGTATGATAAGCAATCGTTTCTTTTCAATGAATACCTATTTAAGGGAAAGAGGAAGAGTCGTTTTCACTATCAAACACTTGATAAGGAATGCCCTCAATCAATTTTGTTCTCAATCAAATCCAATATGATGCTACAACATTTCAGAAATGCAAACTAATCATTAAGATGTACTTTTGTCGTTTTCATGTGAATGATGATCAATTCAATGAAAAACTTGTCCTGCCAACTACCCTTTCAGATCAAGGAGATTCAGACAAGAAAACACAGATTTTGCACAAACAACACACCCTTTTGCAATCAAACAAGAGAAAGAAAATAAAAAACCCAAAAGGAAGGAGAAAGGAATTGGATCAGATGACCTCAAAGAACTAAATGAGAAGAGTCACAGACTTCTAATGTCCTTCACTAGAGTTCCCACTCAGTCGGATAGGAGAGAAGAAAGCAGGGGATCGATTTCAAGCTCTCAATAGCAAAAACTCAAAAATAATGAAGAAGGGCATAAAATCTGAACAACAAGGTGTTTACTTCTTAGAAGGAAGCATGTAAAAGGTTAATGGAAGAATCATTGAATCACAAAGCGGCTCAGCAAGTGAAAAAACAGGGTTTGGACCTCCAAAAAATACAATTTTTGAAGATATTTTGGGCAAAAAAGGGTTGGCGCTCTGGTATAAGGGCCACCAGAGCGTTATAAAGCTCTTTCTAACACTTCCAGGGAGTGTTGGTGCTCTTCTAACATGGGCAGGGGGGCGCCAGGCTCAAAAAACTCATAAAATGTCCAAAAACCCAAAATTTCAGTCAAATTTCGATAGTCAAGCTGAATGTGATGGGGTAAAGAGTCAATCAGCAAGTGCAATCAGATAAATGGGGTGAACAAGGTCTGAAAACAATCAGAGTGTAAGGCAAGGTCTATGAGGAAAAATCAAAACTAAAAGTTTCGATTCGATTCTCCCCAGTGGAGTCGCCAATTTCTGTTGTAGGAAAATCTCCCTGCGGACAGGTAGATCTCCTCAAAGAGCTAGACTCTTAACTCTAAGACAAAAAGTGATTATCATGGTCACTGACTTCCTTTTAGATCTAGGTGGACTAGTGTATGGGGAGGAAGGAGAAAAGAAGTACCTTTTACCAGTGTTTGTCCCTGCACGCTCCAAGTTGAGCTCCAATCTTTCGCTCCTCGATAAGCCCTGTAGACAAACAAAGTACGACCACTTCCTATTCTATCAAGATTAGTTCGAAATAGGTCTATCTACTAAAAAGACAAATTCATGTGAGACTAAACACGAATTAGAAAGAAACAGGCCAAGCAAATTACATTAATGAGGACAAAACATTGCTTACAGCTGTAGATGGATTGCAACAGTTCTGCCAAGTCCTCCTTGTCTAACCCTTGCTCAAAAAATCCACAATCCGAATGATGATAACTTCATCGATTGCTCCCTATGAGATCATAGGTCTCTTGCTCCCAAAATATCTCTGTTCCAGCACCACTTATAAGTTCATAAGTTTGGTGTGATTCTCCCTTTTCAGTCCCCCCTTTCACCATGAGAAAGCTTGCTTATATAGCCTTGGAGAGGCTTTAACCACTTGAGATATCCTTGGGGAAGTTGAGGATTTTCCTCCTTCAGTTGAGGATCTGCCCTAAGATCATGGCTGGACTAGGGATTCGAATCCAACTACCTTCCAAGAATGAAAGGATTCTTCCCCCATTCATCTCAACAACTTAACTACTGCCTAGAATAGGCAGCACTCCCTCAAAAGGGCCATCAGAGTGCTATAGCGCTCCCTAGTAGACTTTAGGGGGGTGCCAACGCTCTTAAAATCAATAGCGCTACTCTTGCAAGGTTGTTCAGTGCTATAATGCTCCCTAGCAATTTATAGGGAAGTGCCAGCGCTCCTAAGAGAGATATAGGGGAGCGCTCTCTTCTAAAAGCCTAGATTCAATGGTCCTTTCAAGTGGCAAGAGGTACTTAACTTCAGTTAACCATTCCTCTTCCTTCAAATCAAGTGTTTGAGTCATTTTAAGTGTCTTCTTAATGTCGTTATAAGTATGACATAGGCATCATGGCAGTATGCTTTTCTTGACACTTGCGACACTTATCAAAGCGAGTAATGTTGATGTGTAACAGGTTGTGAGATATTTTTTGCAAATCACCTCTTGCCACAACTATTTCCTTCTAGATCCAAACCTCTATGTCATGTTTTATCCAAGGGAGATGTTGATGATGGTTGGGACTTGGATCCCTAGTCCACATCTATCTAAGGGTCCCATCATTATTTTCCAATTAAGTGGAAACTCTTTTTTTATATTTTCTACCCTACCAAATAAAACTTTGAATTATTTTCGAAATGGATTGTAGTACTCCTATAGGGGAAATAAATGAACACTACACATAAATTGAGAAATAAGAGAGGACATGTTTAATTAGTACTAACTGACCATGGGGATTAAGTAATTGGGATCCCTAGATTTTCATCTTTTCCTTGATCTTTGAGAAAATTTGATTCCATTCCTCAATTGGAGGGGAGAAGAGAGCAATGGGCATTCCCAAGTACTTGATTGATTTGCAATGAAAAAAATCAAATATTTAGGGAATTTGAGACAAAAATCCTTCTTGGGTGTTCCAACTGTATGCCTTGCATTTACCTTATTTACTTTCCCTCCTAAGGCATCTCAAAATGTATCCAAAGTATCCTTAAACCACCTGGCTATAATAGATGAGGCTCCTCCAATCAAAATGGTATCATTTACAAATTGTGCATGATTCATGGACTTGGTGCCTCTTACCATTATAGCTCACTCTAAATCCCTACCACATGCTTCTGCCAAGAGAATGTACAAAGAGGGGGATAAAGGGAACTTATGAGAAGAACGAAATGAAACCACAAATTTATAATATTAACAAAGAGACACGGTGAACAATAACAGAGATACAGTGAAACTTGACTTCTATTAAATAAGAAATATGTTGAAAACTGTAAAATGTAGACTAAAAACAAGCTTGCTAGAATGTTGGTAGCTTATCTATGAGAAGAGATATGACAACTACGATCATTAGCAAGAAGATGAGTACAATGAGGCTCCAAAAGAATTTTTACATTAAATATGAATGCCAAAACCATATACATCCAAAAACTTAACCCTAGGAGATGAAGTGCCAAAAGTCATGTGGGCCCCATTGGGGTAAGTAGGTACATCAACTTCTCGGGGTCGTAACTTTTGCATACGATATTTGTTTGGGGCATTCAATACCTCGTTGGAAATGTCTATCCGAGAAGTACAATGTTCGTTGGGGGTCAAGTTATGCCATAGGAAAATATGATCCCCCAAAAGTACAAAAAGACATCGTTTAGGGCCTCAAAACGACCCCGAAAGTTTAGGACTCAAACATCTAGAAAAAAACTGCCAAGATGAAAGTTGTATGTGAGCTAGCTGGAAGAGGTGGGTGGCCACCGATATCCACCTAGATCAGCTACAGTGTAGAGAATGGGGTACATTTCCTTGGGTGTATCAAGCTAATGGGGAATGAGAGACTGTAGGTGGGAACTATTGTTGGAGTTGGTGCCTTGGCCTAGCCATTGTTGGTGTTGACTATGAGGCCTTAGTTGACTTAGGTATCCTTTTCCTTGGTGGATTCATAGCCCCAACTCAGGATGACCTACTTATGAGAGAGTTGGAGCATTGGAGTCTATGGCTAGGAGGATTTTTTTAGGTTTGCAGCCAATTGGTTCTTTTAGAAAAGATAAGTAGTATGTTATATGTTTCTTATGCTTTTCATTTTATGTGCTTAATTGTGCTTTTATTTTGCATGTTTATATGTATGTATATCAATATCTTTTATACATAAGTTATGCATGGAATTATAACTTTTAGGACCTCATAAGTGTTTCATATACAGGGAATAATATTATAGATGGGTATCAGAGCCTTGTTGGGTGTAATTAATAAATGGTATCAAAGAAATAATGGGCAAGTTTTAATTATTTTGAAAAATCTTGTATGTGATAGATTTTGGATTTTAGTGACATGCTCAAAAGTGAGTTTGGGGTGTGTTACAATCCTGCTTGGCGAATGAATGGTTTTTCTTTCAATTTCATTTTCAATCTGCTAAATTGATGTGTGTTGCATTAAATTAACAATTTGATTATGCTCCCCCTAAAACTTTGTCCTACATTAGCTTACACAATCAACTAATGAGGTGTTTTGGTATCACTAAAACTCAAAACCCTAACTCCACCATATTTTCCACAAGAGAAATTTAGGAAGGGAAACCCAAACCCATTTCAACAAAGGTATTTGTTTAGATTGTGAAGATATTCTTGAGACCAAGAGTTCATCATATGATTCTAATCTTTTGGGAGATGTACTATAAATTTGAGTTCCTTAACTGCCAGTGTAACATACAATATATATATATATATATATATATATATATATATATATATTAAGTGATAATAATCATAAATAATAATGAATAGTTATTAATTATCTAAGGGACTCATCCTTTCATGGATGGTCACCACATGTGCTTTTAGGTTCTCTATATATTTGACACTTTCATTGTACATCTATTCATCATATATTATCTATTTTATCTCATTATATACATTCTTATTCAATATATTTTCTTGCCCAGTATGGATTACAGTTATTTATTCCATTTATGATGGATGTTCGTCATAAGAACCAGATTGGTTCTTTACAGCCAGCCTCTAGATTTGAAGTTTAGCATTAGAGTCTAGGAAGACATAGAGGGTTGAGTCTTCTACTAATTTTCATAGTACACATCTTGATTGTTCCTAATAACTCTTTTTCATAGATTAGTTAGAATCTTGTTGTGGGTCATTGCAAAACAAAAAAGTTTTACTTTTGAGAGAGCATATTCATTCTAGGTTTGTTGCTAGATGTTACAAGGGAAAAAATCTCTATGGCCAAGGGTAAACCACAACAAATAGGTATGACTACAGAAATCAACTCAATTCCAACATATGCTATATAAAATAATGTGCAATATAAGAAAGAGGCCTACCTCGATCCAACATTTGATGATGTTCCACCGTTGAGCACTTTGACCCAAAGCTTTATACCTGTAAGAATTTCTTGACAAACAAGCAGAGAAAGTATACAATGATAATATAAAAGGGGTTAGCACATCAGATAGCATAATCCATTAATAAACATTACAAACACGCCCATGGATAATAAACATATATTTGCAAGATATCAATAGGATGGGAAAGGACTATTTCTATTAATAATTGATTAGCAGAAGTGACAACGATACAAACTTTTGTGTCGGCATGGTTCGAAACCAAGAAACCAAGTTCCTTCCAACTGGGTCTCCACCACTTCAATCCTCCACCAAAGGCAAGCTCGTAGGAAAGAGGCAATGAGGTCCTCTCAAAAATAGGGAAAGAGCTTGGGGGCTGAACACTGTGTTCACACTTGAGGGACAAAGGGATGTAGACTCAATATGAAGTAATTTCTCTAGAGTAACTTTGCTCTCAAAGTTGAATGCTTTCTCCTTTTTTTCCATAGGTCAAAATTGTGCTCTTATAGCCTTCAATATGCAACTAAAGGGCCGAGTCAAAACGTTTCCAATATATGGAAGGCCAAGGATTAGACAACTCCTGTCGTGACATGGAAACCCGACCTCATTTTGTATTCTATGGCACAAATCCCAATGTACATGGGTTGTAGTGGATCAACAAGTGTATATGCATCTTTCATAGTAGATAGGGATCGTATATGTGGAAACATGTATATTTTTATCTCTGGATTCATCAAAAGGGGATGATAATTCTGCATAGGGAAATGGAAAAAGGCCCTCTGTGCAAGATAGAAATGGTGAGGCAAATCTTGCTATAACACTAGATAATGAATTTGGGAGAGATATAGCTACATCAACAACATTTGCTATCCTTGTTAATCATGTATTCTCCTTTTATTAATCCCCAAGCTCTCTCATCACATATAATTTTTTTATTTGATTTGCTCCTTTTAGACATGTGAATAATTGATGAATTTCATCTTATAGGCCATGAGGGGAAGACATGATTTACCAATTACTCCAATGATGCTTGACTTGTGGATTGAATATCCCACTCAAACATATCTACCAATGTGTGAATTAATCTCTAGTTTTCAAGCCATATGCAAGCTCTTGTGATTCCATCAAGGGAAACAAGTGGATTCCTACTCATTACATTATGGGTCAAAATGTTGATTTAATTTCCATTGCTTGGTTTTCATGAGAGATAATATTGAATGAGATCCATTTCTTTTGTAGAGCTTCCACATTGGAGATCCATTAAAATTTAGAAGTGGATTTTCCAAACATTTCTGTTGAGGGAGGGTTGAGAGGTATTTTTTGCAAATCACCTCTTTCCACTGCTATTTCCTTCTAGATATAAACCTCCATGTCATTTTTTATCCAAGGGATATATTCATGATGGTTGGAACTTGGATCCCTAGTCCACATCGATCCAAGGGTCCCATCATTATTTCCCCATTAACTACGAGGAAACTCTTTTTCATATTTTCTACCCTACCAAATAAAAAATTGAATTATCTTCCCAATGGATTGTGGTACTCCTGCAGGGGAAATAAATAAACATGATAAATAAATTGAGAAAGAAGAGAGGACATATTTAATTAGTACTAACCAGCCATGGGGATTAAGCAATTGGGATCCCTAGATTTTCATAATTTCCTTGACCTTTGAGAAAATCTAATTCCATCCCTCCATTGGAGGGGAGAAGAGAGCAATGGGCATTCCCAAGTACTTGATTGATTTGCAATGAAAAAAATTCAAATATTTAGGGAATTTGAGACAAAACTCCTTCTTGGGTGTTCCAACTGTATGCCTTGCATTTACCTTATTTACTTTTCCTCCTAAGGCATCTAAAAATGTATCCAAAGTATCCTTAAACCACCTTTCTATAATAGATGAGGCTCCTCTAATCAAAATGGTTTCATCTACAAATTGTGCATGATTCATGGGCTTGGTGCCTCTTACCATTCTAACTCTTAAAAGGAGATATCATTCTAGCTCACTCTAAATCCCTACCACATGCTTCTACCATGAGAATGTACAAAGAGGGGGATAAAGGGCATCCATTCCTAATACCTCTATTGGATTTCAAGAATGAGGTGGATCTTCTAGTTACCAATGGGGCTATGCACGACTCTTTTGATCTAGGATCTGATCTAAGCTGTGAAGTCTTTGATAAATCCAAATTTCCTATAAACAACCAGAAGAAAACTATGTCTGGCTCTTTCAAAATCATTACCCATATCAAGTTTGATAATTACACATCTAATATACCATTTTTTGGATTATATGCATAGAGTAAGTGATTAATACATGACCCATATCTTATGATCATTAGAAAATTAAAAGGCATACTTGCTTGATAACTTTGCTACATTTGAAGAATGAAATGGATCTTCTATTCACTATTGGGGCTATCCATGGCCCTCCGATGCAAGGTTTGATCCAAACTACAAAAGCCAAATTTCCTCAAAACAACAAGAAGAATGCTATGCCTAACTCTAGCAAAATCATTAGCCATATCAAGTTTGCTAATCATACCTCTAGAATATCATTTTTGAAATTATCTATGTATAGTAAGTCATTAATGCATGACCCCTATCCCATGAGCATTATCAAGTTACTCTAAGTAATACTTATGGGATATGAGTCATGCATTAGTGACTTACTATATGCAAATAATCCCAAAAATGGTATTTCATATGTTGGATTGTGAAAGCCTCTCAAATGCTTAAATAAAGAGTCATGAATAGTTCATAAGGCATAATACTTGCTAAGGTTTTTCAGAAGGGGTAGCAAGCTAGCAGTGAGCTTGATTATGGAACAAACTCCATGGCTAAGCATGCCTGAGCTAGATGAGTCCTGGGATGGGTGACCTCCTGAGAAATCTTGATTATTGGGTACAAGCCCCATAAGTGGTGATTGATGCAATGTGATTCATTTTGCTAATTTCAATCCCAGTGAGTTCACCCTTATGAACATCCCCCAATGCAATGAGTGCTAAGTGGACTAGTCTATAAAATCCTCACAAATACTTAAATCTTACCTCTTTCACTTATGGAGTGAAGTGCCTCCTATGCTAAGAGTGTGTTGTCTATGATTTTCCTTCCTCGAAGGAAGCCCACCTTACTCTCGGGAGATGAGGTTTAGGAGTAGGGCATTCATTCTGTTCATTAAGATTTTAGATAGTATTGTATAAGACATTTTGCAAAGCGAGATAGGTCAGGAGCGGTTCAAGGAGGAGGGATTTTTCTCTTTGTGGATAAGGGCAAAATAAGTTGAATTTATCCGGCCTCCCAATCGCTTCCTTATCAAGAATCCGTCCTTCATTTTCCACGGGTATGGCCCTGGTGTCTTTTTTGGGTCCATTTCCCAAACCATTTTTCCATTTCCACTTTTGTGATAGATGTTGTAAGCTTCTGATTCCCTAACTCGATTATGATTGATGGGATGACAAATAATATCGTCGTAGGCTCAGTAATGTGGAGAGGAACCTTATGTGTAGAGATTCTGAAAATTATCATATGCTGCTACTAGAATTTGATCGATTTGTGCCACCCTCCTTCCTTTGTCTGACTCAATCTCAATAACATGATCAGCAGATTCGCCTTACATGGGCTTGATTGTGGAAAAACTTTGTATTTAAATCACCAACCTTAAGCTACACACTACAGGATTGTGTTCTCCAATGTTCCTCCTTTTCCCTCTGCACTTTCAATACTGCTCTGGCCAACTCTACTTCTTGGGCTTGATGTTCTTTGGCGACCGAGAGAGATTCCATTTCTAGTTGATGGTTAAATAGAAGAGCTTGGCACTCTTCCTTGGTTCGTGTTGGTGGAATAAATACCACTTTGACCCAGACCCTTATCTCTTCTTATCTTCTTTGATTTTCTTCTCCTATACCAAAAAGGGTGATCCCAAGACAATATAGACCACGCTTGCTGTGTTATCTCCCAGGCCTCTTGGTTCTGCAACCACGATAAATGACTAAATTTGAACCGAATTGGCTCACAATTTTAACCTTGTTCAATAATTAAGGAAATGGGCTTGTGATCTGAATCAGTTGAAGAAAGGATGATTGTCTGGACTTGCATGTTCTCTATCAAGGAGGAACTCTGAATCAGAAAATGGTCAAGCTTCTCAGCTATATGACCCAGACCCAATTCCCAATTGTTCCATGTAAACTTCCCTTTCTTCCGGCGTGGATCAAATAGATCCTATTCAGATATGATATCCTCCAGAGTTTCCCTGAATGGATATCAGATGTATGGACCGCCTCTCTTTTCTATCAGACTAAGGATCACATTTAGATCTCCTTCCATGTTTCTTCCATCTTCTGATATGGTTTCTCCATACCCTAGAATGGTTTCCTATCACTGCTTCATAGACTTAAGGTTTGTTCAAAGCATAAATATCAATTTTTCCGGTTGACCTGTCTATGAAGAAAGTGTAAAGCCCGTGCTATGAACTTTTTGCAGAAATTAATTCTGTCTCCCGGGATTCCAGTGTATTAATTCCACATCCTCTAGCATTGATGCTCATACTCGTGCTATAATGTTAGATCTTCAAATGTACACTTTGCATGTCACTTTCCTCTAGCTTGGTTCCTTACAACGAAACTATATTAGGTCTTTCATTTTGGATTAAAGATCGAACTACTTCTTGGTTCTTTTTGGTGCATATTACCTATCGCTCTCGGAGATGCACTTCATGATTTGGAGGTAGTAGGTTTGGAACTACTTCCACAGACATTGATGATAGTGGCTTGAATGACCAAGGACTTATCTTGAATCGTTTGTTCTTCTCTTTTATGCTTGCCATTTTTCCTCGTAGATTTCTCACTAATCATCCCTAGAATCCTCAAAGAGGTGATCCATACTTGAATCACCTCCCCAAGATTGTCAAATATGGATTTTCAAGTGAGGGAGAGGAAAAGTGAGAAACGGGCTTTAAAAATCAAATGGGTTTAAGGGAGATCCTTGAGAACAACATGGGATCGCTTAAGGGGTGAGAGGGGAGGGCAAGTGCAGATTTGTTTAAGAAAAAGTTGGGAGAAGGAGAGGAAGGGGAAGTATCAATGAAATAGTAAGACACATGTTTTCAACAATTTAAGATATTTTGAATTAAGATTAGGGAGAGAGGAAACAAGGAAGGCTTAGATGCTCTTGAGAAGGAAAGGGAGATTTAGATCCAAAGTAGGGGGATTTATTTCTATAACTATGAAACCATTTTTGGAGGATCTTTCTTGGCTCCCTTTAGAAGATAGGAGGATTTTTGCTTGCACTTTTTTGGGAGAAAAGGGCTTTGGGTCTGGTTATGGCACTGTTGTTACTTTAGGAATTTTGAGGAGCTTGCAGTTTTCTGGTGAAATGTATATATTTATTACAGTCGTTGCAATTGAAGAGGGTTTGATTGTAGTCCAAGTCTAGAGGTGATGGCATCCTTATGGATTGATACATATGGATTCCAACAAACCATTTTCTAGATCTACTTTGACAAAAAATATGTTACATGCATGGATTTTTTATTTTAGTTTAGAGGTATCCATGAACTTCCCCACTGTATGGCCAATGTCTTTTTGGTATATCTCATACCAAATAATCAAAGGTAGGTGAAGTAGTCATACCCACACTATCATTGAGGTTGGCACATCTTCGAGAGGGTTGAAATCCAAGGACCACCAATTCAAATACATTCATCTTAGGCCCATGATGTAGGAGTATCCTATGATTATTTTAGCATGATATTCTTGAAACTCAAAGTAAATTGCAAAGAATTCCCTTCTACAAAAATATGATTGAAGGGTTTGTTTCATCAAAGGGAACCAATTTCTCTAGATCCATGCTTCCATGGATTTTGCGGAAGGCCAAAGACCTATGAATTGGTCAATCAAATATTTTTTAATGAACAACAATACTCTTTTGAATGGGAGGGATAGAGGAACCATCACAAATGACATCTAATCAACTTTTTTAACAAATCATTAGTTCATTGGGGGTGTGAGATTTCATATTTTTAGTTGTGTCGAAAAGGAGGATGCTTTGATTAAGTCTACATTCTTATTTGCAAAGGCACTGGAGGGGGAATTGGCACCACTCCCTCCTCTAGCCACCACCATGGCTACCCAAGAACCCTAACCTCTGCCAAAAAGAGCAATTATATAACTATCAAAAAATATTTATTACTTGAAACTAGGTTTGATATTCAATTGTGTAACTCTCCATTTAAAGGAAGATTACAAGTAACGTTTGACTCAACCAAAATTTGTAGTTAACCTCTCTTCGTTGACAACTTTTAAAGACATGTGTTGCACTTTATAAGCAATTGATTATGCACATTAGAAGATAAAGTGGGATTTTCTTATTTCCTTTTCTTCTTTGAGATATCATTCTAGTGCATCTTGCAATCTATTGTTGATAGAGTCTAGGCACCTCCAAGCTCCTTGCTATATTTGAGTTAGATGGAGTCTCTATTTCCTTCTTTAGATATGAATTTTTTAAATCACATGTTTCTTCATGCCACTAATGGGGTTTCCCACATATGACTATTTGCATTGAAAGGGAAGGCACTAAGTCCATGTCCACATAACCACCCTTAAAGGGTGCGTTGGGTGCCTAAACGAGCAATGTTGGACTAGAAATGGGTACCTATGTTGAGGTTGTCAGTATCTATTGTTCCACACACTATTTTGGAGATACCTCTAGAGGTTCCTTTTCTAATGCTTTCCATCCTTTAAGTTTGTTGTTTTAAACATTTTTTCAATTGAGAGACATAGGTTGTTATTCATGAGTCTACAAATGGTAGTTCTATAACAAAGGCCATTTTCTCATAATCCAATACCTAAATCCATCAAGAATTGTCTCACTCTAGAGTTCAATATTATCTAATAAATCAAAAATAAAGTCAAATTCAAACATAGGTAATGAAGTCCTTATAAACTTGACTTAGATCTAACTTTACTTCAAAATTATCATCTTCTTCGAAAACTTTTCAATATTAACCTTCAACATCTACCTATATAACACTTGAATATCTTTACTTTTCAACATTAACCTTCCACATCTACCTATATAACACTTATCTTTACTTTTCAACTTTAACCTTCAAACATCTAAGTATGTAACACTTGAATATCTTTCAAAGTTAACCTTCAATATCTCCGTATGTAACACTTGAATATCTTTCAATCTCTCCATAGTTTTTATATTGGAAAAAGAGGGGGGTTTATTATAAGCCATGCCTTTCGAAAAGGTAGAGGGCTTAGGACGAAGGTGCACCTTTTCCCAATCACACTAAATTTTGACAATGCTGCATTCACATAGTAAACCGTGACCATCTCACTACTTGCCATTAAATTATTATTTCTTATAATAAGAAAAGGATAAAAAAGGCGCTTAATACGAGGAAGTCAAAATACAACGTTCAATATAATTCAAACATGTTGTCTGCATACTTCTAAATTAAAGTATTGTTTATTAGATCGTATAGGAAGTCGAGTTGAATTACAGCTAACATTTTGTTTAGTTACTTTCAAATATTTATTTTCTATGACATAGCGTAGGGACGAGTTGAATTAGACGTATTCTTTTTTCACCATATAAAAAAAATGCTTCTATTAGTAAATATAAAAAGGCTTTTACAAAACACTGTGTTCTGAACATTTTTTATGATCCCTCTTTTCTAGTGTCACAAAAATCTATTCTTTTTACATTTTTTCAAAAAACTGCAATACTTTTAAGATACAAGTCCATAACTAATTTTTAACTATTTTGCTTTCCAAAAAACACAGAAATACATAAAGAACCAGTTCTTCATTTTTATAATACTTTTAATTTAATTGATGACTAATCTTTCAAAAGTTTTTGTTTGTATTTCTGTATCCTATGTATAATATATTTCATCCTGGTCCAGTTGCAGTGCTTCTTTTGAGAGCTGATCAACTTCTTTGTTATATTCTCTGTAAATGTGTTGAGCTTTGAGTTGTAGAAAAGTTTCTTTCAATACTAGAATTTTTGTCATCCATGGGTGCAAAGATACCACCTGTAAATTGTTTTCATGAATAAACCAGTCAATACCAATTACAACCTTGTTACCTTTTTATAATATGCAAAATTTAAGATACACCACAAAGCTAGTAGTTCACCCCTGGTGTTAATTACTCTACCACAATTAATCTTGAGTCTGAAAGTCCCCAAAACTGGGCGTATTCTAAACCTTTTAAGTTCTATTATTTTGAAGTTTTAAGTTTTCATTTTTTTTTTTTTAATTTTGTTTAAAATTTGGTGAAAAAGTATTGGATATGTAGATTTAAATGACTAAATCTGTATAATCCCAGTGTTTCAAGGGTTTTTCAACATGCTAAATTTATTTATGCATTCAAAATGCAATCTATTTATACATTCATAATGCAATTTAAACAACATAAAATTGAAACATAAAACAATTGTAAAAAACAATTAAATTAGCACAGACGACTAGCTGCTGGAGAACGCCGAAAGGGGAGCAGTGACTGAATTGTGACTCTAACACAGAGCGAACATAAAACGTCCGTGTAGGTTGTGGCATCAAATGACTTTTCAGATATAAAAAAAAATGAATGATTGCCACCAAAATGAAAGTGTGCAGAGTGTTTCTTGATGATATAAACGTGGCTTGCATATATTTTAATCCTCCTTAATCATTTGAACAATAAATGCAAGGAAGTTATGAACAATAAATCTGACGCATTGATTTTGGAGGACGTCTAAGAATATGCCAGCATCTTCAATGCTTAGCCATCAGATTAGATTTGGAATTTAAAATTAAAAGATCATTAATTGTGTCATTGTCAATAAGTATAAGCCTTTCAACATAATTATACCCAACAATTCTGTTTAGTTACCTCTATATTAAATTATTGTTTATGAAATGCTACTGAAAGTAGAGTTGAATTATCGGAGAGTCCATGAGGAATTGAAAATGAAAGCCAGGAGACATGGATGATGGCAAACATGTTCAGTCCCGAGATCAGTTCACGTGGATGATGCACCCAGAATCTCAAATTCCCATGCAGACTCTTTTTTTCATGCCCGTTACTTGAGAAGGGCGGTAGCTTTGAGGAAGCAACCATTTTAATATCACATGGCACGGAAATAGCAGGCGATCCAGGACAAAATTTAATGGTATCCTATTAAAAACTACTGGAAGCATGATATCAAGGAATTTGCATTAATTCATCAATGTTGTGGTTCTGATTGATTCCTGAGTCTGGACTTCTTATTGGGCACTTCATGGTCCATTTAATGCAATCGAACTCGAAAGCTTGATATTCTGAATAGAATATTAACACTTGTCACATCGATCGTGCAGCCGTCTTGACTGTATTTCAAAGAATTCTACGACAGGAGAGGGCATAAAACGCCTCCACTGGTCTACGCTTGTGTGTATTGACTCAGGCAGTTTTCTTCTCTTGAGATTTCATATTTTGCACAGTTTTGTTTTCCAGGGAGTTTCTTGCCATCCAAAATCCTTTATATTGGAGCTCCAAATTCCGTTGAATATAGATAGAGAGTTTAGAAACCTAACGCCTGCCATTTCTCTTACATTGGCGTTTGTTAAGATGGCAGTGAACACAGGCTTTTCAAAAGCTTGGTTGGTGTTGAATGTCATATGTCTTTTCATGGAAACACTGAGAATCGCCACAGCTGCTCAACTTAAAGTGGGAGATGACAGTGGATGGGCCATTGGACCAAACTATGCAACATGGGCAGCCAACAAAGAGCTTCACTCAGGGGATACTCTAGGTAAGTTTATTATAGATCTGCTTGATACATATTCATTTCATGTTATTGAATGATTCGGCGATATTAGTACTTGTATGCATTCATCTGCTTTCATCTGCTTGTAGTAGTTTTTTTCATATATAGATTTAAGTGATTATTTCTGTATAATTTCAGTGTCTCAAGATTTTTTAGCATAGGCTTGTAGCAGTTTTTTTCATTTAAGTGATTATTTCTGTATAATTTCAGTATCAAGATTTTTTAGTATATTGAATTTATTGCTGCATTAAAAATAGATTTTAAACAACAAAAATAATAATTTCATACAAATTTATATACTATATTTCTGTTAAAAAAATCTTTCATAGAACAGTTAAACAACGCCTATTTATATTTATTGTTATTTGATTTGATGTGCAGTGTTTAAGTACAGCAATACTTATCACGATGTGCTTCAAGTGACAAAATCAGACTATGATTCCTGCAAGAGCGATTCCCCTCTGGCTACGTACAAAAGTGGGAACGACATTGTTAGCCTGTCAAAGCCAGGTTCCTACTACTATCTATGTGGATTTCCTGGTCACTGTGAAGCAGGGCAGAAGGTAGCCGTAGTTGTTTTGGCGGCCGCCGCCGCTCCCCCTCATTCAGCACCTTCTCATGCACCATCTTCATCTCCATTAGCTCCTGCTCCAAAGAAGCACAATTCTGCTCCATCACCATCTCCATTAGCTCCTGCTCCAAAGAAGCACAAATCTGCTCCATCTTCATCTCCATTAGCTCCTGCTCCAAAGAAGCATAAATCTGCTCCATCACCATCTCCAGCTCATAAGTCCTTGACTTCACCGTCTCCTGCTCCAGAGTCCTCTTATTCTGAAAAGGCAGGACCTTCACCATCGAAGTCTCTTAACAGTGTAACGGCTCCTTCTCCTTCCTCAAAAAATAGTGCTCATAAACTATCTGTAGGCTCGGCTTTACAGGCAGTAATGTGGGCATCCTTGGTCTTGTTCTTTAGCTTATAGATTTCTAGTGTATCCTCCTGAATAAATATTTCTAGTGTCTCCTGCAGATTTTTCTGCAGTAAAAGTCATGTAACATTCATTTTTTTACTCGAATCACATTTTATCATAATATCGTTTTGCAATTTGATGGTTCCATTTCATTTTATATGTTTTTTTTCTTTTGAGAATAGTACGCAGTGTTAATGTGAAATGGATAATGTCAGAATAACGTTCTTAACTTTAAGATTAACACCCTTAACTTGCACAACGTGACTAACTGCCCACAATATCCAACAATAACACTAACTAAATTGAAATAACCTTTAAACTATTTCTCTGCATATTTATCTCCACCCACATTGGAGTTATAAATTTGTTCACTTTTCTCAACCCACAATAAAGTTGTAAATTTGTTCACTTTTCTCAACCCACAGTCGAGTTGAGAATTTGTGCACTTTTTGTTCACTTTTCTCAACCCGCAATAAAGTTGTAATTTTGTTCACTTTTCTCAACCCACATTAGAGTTGCAAATTTGTGCACTTTTTGTTCACTTTTAAGAAATGTATAGCCTGAGAAACTAAGCAGAAACTA
Source organism: Picea abies (assembly GCA_900067695.1). Classification (NCBI taxonomy): domain Eukaryota; kingdom Viridiplantae; phylum Streptophyta; class Pinopsida; order Pinales; family Pinaceae; genus Picea; species Picea abies. Next base: position 1,843 of record CBVK0100952445.1, on the reverse strand, counting down.
TAACTTGCCGAGCTCAGAAAGGTTGGTTTTTTATTTTTTGTTTAGGGAAAACCATATCCAATCATAATGCCTTTCACCGTATTTGTTTCAACTTAAAAGCATATTTACCATATACATACCATGGAACCAAAAAGATGCGTTAGGGAAAACTAAATATTGTAGAAATAAGTGTCATTCAAGTCACCATGTCCCTATCTAATAATTTTGTCAAAAATAAGTCTAATTTTTATTTTTGTTGTGAAGCCTTGAATTGTATGTATTGTTGTAATTAGTTTTTAATAAACTGGAGACTATTAATTAGAACTTCTTGTAACTCTTATTTTGTGGGTGCATAGTTATAAACTATACACTTGATTAAATGAAGAAAGTTTGATTTTTTTCTTTGAAATGACATAAGAGTGTAAACATAGCATGTAATTGTTTCCTTTTAAGTTTAAAATGAAGAATGCGTTGGGGTGTTTAATTGCTTTTCAATTAAGGAAAATAATCAATTTACTAGACATTAAATTTTCAACCAAGGATCGATTATGTGTACAAGTTATTGTGCAAAATATATGCAATATGAAATATTAGTTTAGTACATGTCTAATTAGCTTCAATTGTAGTATAGATCTAAGAGAAGCAATAAATCGAAAATTTTAGCAAACTATCTAAGTGAATATTATAACAGAAATCAGAAATGAATTATCAACACTTAAATAACAGTAAATGAATATCAATCATAACTACCTAATTACCTATACTACCAAGCCAACACCTTTTTTGAGGAGTGAGCCCTGCCTCCCTCGAATAGAGTGATGTGTATTGAATTTAACAACTAAAGAAACATCAATCCAATACACACATCTTGAAGATCAGAAAGTTGGAGATTGCATTAATCAAAATAAAAACTCCAAAATACAATTCAATCAGTCTACCCCCCCCTCCCGACCCCCGGTCTCATGGAGAAGGCATGGTTTTTATACACATTTTGGCTTTCCTAAACTTAACAAATAGTCTTGAGAATATGTGATTATAAAGTTGTTCAACTTATTGATTAAACAAGAATCAGGTTACAACATTCGTCTCAAAATAATACATGGTTTCCTTTTTATTACAATCGATCCACCTAAGCCATTATAACTAAATACGTCTGGGACAAAGAGGTCTTCAAGTGTTCCCGTAAAATATTATATATCTATTGTGTCTACTAGCCACGAGAAAGATTGGTGGTGCAGACCCCACCCTCTTCTCCTGTCCTTCAGGGATGCGCGACCTCCCGGTCTAGGTGAATTCAACACCTGAGTCAGATTGACTCTTCGACTCCTTGTTGGAACCCGACAAACTCTATCATAGCTCCTCTCTTTCTCCTGAGTGCAGGCCCTTTCTATCGCATGACCTCTGGCTGTGTCCTGAGGCTTCACCACACAAGGCGCTTCGGGTTTCGACTCTTTCCCCTATAGCCAACTCTCACATCCCCGAACTTCGAATCGCGAATTTCGATGACGCGAGGATCAACGGTCCCCGTCCCTCCTTCTGATCGATGGCCATGATCGTTTCAGACTACGACCTTCGAGAGTTTTCACATCTCCTATCTCTGTCTCTCCCTATTTGCGAACCAATGAAGTGATGATACCACTCCATGTGTCTCTTCCAAATCCAACAGTCTGTATTCAACCCGCTCTTCGTGACATTGCGAAGGTTTTTGTTTTCTCTTGGAAAACCTCCCAGAGCTCCAATTCCCGGATCTCATGATCATCTGCCACCTGTCTCCTTTGACGATGGACGACTTCACGGTCTTTGGGACTTCACAAGTCCTCGACCACCTTTTACACTATTGGGTATGTGTTATATTCTTTGCACG
>CBVK0100952398.1:0-10173 GCA_900067695.1 Picea abies | reverse complement strand
AGAGGAAATCTAAAATAATTAGGAAACTAGGAAAAAGAGGGAAACATAAAAAGAAAAGGGAAACACAAGGGAAAAAGCGGAAAGTAAAACTTAGTAAGGTATCTACCATTTAAGAACTTTCTAATTTTAAACTAAACTAGCAAATTAATAGCAGGGAAAATCATTAAAAACTGTAAGAGAATTTGGGGACACCTAGGAGCGAATCTAGGAGTGACTGTAGGTGGGTGAGAAAAATAAGGGTAATTAATTATTTAAAGAAATCAATTTATGGAGGAAGGAAGGGGATGGGTGACACTTGTACGGGGAGGAATTTTTAGGAATGAACTTTTAAACATTAATTTAAATGGGATTTTGGGAAGCTAAAGGGGTTCGAAACTCTATACAATGGAGGGAGGAGAAGGATGGGGGGGTTCTTCTGTTTTGCATAATGTTATGCTGCAGAAATCTCTACTTGACTGACTTAGCTTGTGGGAGTTGGGATACCCATCTCGGTGAGGAGTGGTAGCTTGACCTTGCGAGGCGAGATGGGAGCTAGATGATTCTCTGGTTAGTGTGTGTGGCCCCCTTACAGCTCGGGGGGCTGAGGGTGAAGAAGAGTACCCCTAGAATTGGGTGGGAGGTACCGGTAAAGTCTCATATGTCGGCAAGCAGGAGTTGCATGGAGTGCGCGGGACTTCAACTCAGAGAGGGCAATGATACACTTTCTTCATTTTGTATGGTAGATTGTTGTAGGATTTATGCTTGGGATCTACTTGTTTAATTGGGTAAGTATATTGATTATCTAGATTATTGACTGATTTTTTTATAGACTAGCTTGATGATTGATTGACTCCCATGGCCTTTGTTTCCCTAGATGTCTTGACCACCCTGTGGTGTATTGATTGTGACCATTGTGGTTTTTTTCCCTTTGTCCCTGACTCATCATTCCTTGCATGAGCAGTCGGCCAGGAGCCTGATCTATGATCGTTGCTTCGGCGTTAAAATCCCTATGGATCTCAACGTCCTACTTTTATGTGCGAGGATGATGAATGAAGGATGAACCTATCAGCTGTCTACCTCCGTTGTTGTCCTTGGCTGATTGGATCCTTTCGGTTCTCTTACTATTGTCTTCATTTTTGTATTGGTATTCTAGCAATGGAAAAATGAATTGACTGATGTCTGCATTTTGTATTGGTATTCTAGCAATAGAAAAACGAATTGATTCATGTTTGCATTTTCTATTGGTATTCTGGCAATGGAAAAACGAATTGACTAATATCTTCATTTTGTATTGGTATTCTGGCAATGGAAAAACGAATTGATTCATGTCTGCATTTTGTATTGGTATTTTGGCAATGGAAAAATAGATTGATTCATGTCTGCATTTTGTATTGGTATTCTGGCAATGGAAAAACGAATTGATTCATGTATTGATTTTGTATTGGTATTCGGGCAATGGAAAAATGAATTGATTCATGTCTTCATTTTGTATTGGTATCCTGGAAATGGAAAAACATTTTTTCTTTTAAAATCTGACAGAGATTATCGTTTAAAATGCCCACGTTTTTTTCTTTCAAATCAGACAGAGATTGTCGTTTTAAATGCCCACATTTTTTCTTTCAAATGAGACAGAGATTGTCATTTAAAATTTTCCACGTTTTTGCTTTCAAATGAGACTGAGTTTGATGTTTTAAATTCCCACGTTTTTTCCTTCAAATGAGACTGGGATTGTTGTTTTAAATGCCCATGTTTTTTCTTTCAAATGAGACTGAGTTTGTTTTTTTAAATGCCCAAGCTTTTTCCTTCAAATGAGACTGACATTGTCGTTTTAAATGCCCACATTTTTTCCGTTAAATGGCAGCATGTGCTTGCTGAGGTATGGCACAACGATTTTCCATTAACTGTGATTGCGTTTTGCTGCTGGTGTGACCACGTTTTTTTCCCCTTTAAATGGTTGGCTGTGATTGTTGGATTAGACACCATTTTGCCTTAAATGTTGCCTGTGTTTTACTATTAATTGCCATGTTAATTGCAATATTAAATGCTATATTATTGCCATATTAATTGTCATGATAATTTGCTACAGTGAGTTAATGGACATCAGATTCCTTCTTAATGATATATTAATTGTGTTGTTACGGTTATAATAATTTCCTTGTTACTGTTATATTGATTGTTACTTTTACATTATTTGCCTTGTTATTTCTTTACTAATGGTTATATTAATTAAAACGTTAATTGCATTGTCATTACTATATTACTCGTTATGATAACAACTACGTAAATTGCCTTGTTATTGTTGAATTAACTATCATGTTAATTGTTATGTCAATTGCCTTGTTTTTCTATAATAATTGCCATGTAACTGCGATGTTGTTGCCTTGCTAGATTGCTAAAACTACGTTAATAGTTGGCAGTTTCCTTCTCAATATTAATGACAACTAGTATTGTTAGTTTGGTTGATATATAAGTCTACATGCTAAGATTAATTGCTCATAATTTTTTTAATGGACTCATTCTACTTTAAGATTGTAAATGTTGTTATTTAAGTAATTTCTAGTTGGATGGAGAATTTGGATTAACATAGACTTGACTGATTAGGTTGTGTTAAGGATTAAAATTTGATTGGTAAGTAAGGAATGGATTGCAAATTTTAGACTCACTATATTGAATTTTAATTAAGGATAGAGGGAATTTATAATTATGGTTTTAGTATTGACCACTTAGATTTTCAAAATTAATTGTATTAACATTTATTTAGCGGATGCATTATTGTCTAATTGTAACTTGACGTGGCCCATTAGAATGGAACCCTTGTTAAAATTGAATGTAATCATAGACCAGTTAGACTGGGTGATTGGTGGGGGCAGGGACGATGTCGTGTGGACTGGCGTCACCCCTTGTCTTTGTTCTCTTGTGTCTCATCAAACTTTGTGTGAGGTAGGTATAGTCTCCCAATCAGTATTCGGTTCCTAGCGCGTCGTAGTTTTATTGAGTCTTGGTCCCTTTTGTTTTGCTCCAGGGTTATTGACATGCCTCTCATCTAGGGACAACATGGTCCCTAATGAGGGGATCATGGCACGCCCTATGGGTTAGCGACGAATGATAGCTTGGTCCGAGTCAGTGCCTACCATGTGAGTGTGGTTGAGCATCGTATGTTTACTTGGGTGCATGCGTTGGTTCACGTGCCTTGAGGTTCTAGTCTTGTTCATCAATGTCGTTATGTCAGGAAGGGGAAGTGGTCCCTTAGCTTGTAGGCGTGTCTTGTTTCATCGGGTAGTTAGTCATTATCTCTGGTTATTTTGTGCCTATTTTGCCTGATTTCCCTTGTGCCTGTGCATGGTGTCGTCATTGTCTTCTTGCTCCTTAATTCTTTAAAACAAAAAAGAAAAAGTGTCTTCGCCCATGTCCGTAATAGTGGGGTTCTTACATGTGGTATCAGAGTGGGGTTCAACTCATGACCTAGGATCACTGCCTCTTTCGTTGATATGATTTGATTATGATGTTGCTAATTAAGTTGACTTGTATTCGTGCAAGTAATCATGGTTAGAGAACGTCACAGAGGCATATGATGGGGTGCTAGGGGAGGAGGTGTGACGCCTCTAGTAGCATCCACACCTGAGGGGTCTAACCCCCAGGGAGACGAACAGGTTATCGGGTAGGAACAGATAGAAATATGTGATGTGGTTGGATTGATGAGATCTTTTCAGCGCATGTCTAAGGCATTGATCACCTGTTTGGAAAAAGATGAGGCCAGAGCACCGACACCCCCTGAGGGTCCTCCACGTGCTCTGGTCAGTACTAGTAGCATTCACTGCGAATTCGAGAAGGTTAAATTTCTAGAGTTCTTTGGTGCCTCGGACGACGTAGCCACCAAGGCATGGTTGGAGAATATGGTGATGTGCTTTGCACTTCATGAGTACACCTCCAACATGAAGGTCTGCATGGCAGTATTTCAACTAAAGGGGAGCACTCTTCTATGGTGGAAGACGCTCCTGCCACAACTGACATGGTCATCAAAGACGTGTCATGGGAATTGTTTGAGTAGTTCCGAGAGAGGTACCTATCATAGGAATTCATTGAGCGTTAGCTCAATGAGTTCAACACTTTATGACAGGGTGGTTGTACGATGCCTGAGTACGAAGCCCATTTTATGGAGCTGCTCTGGTATGATCCGCATCTTAACACTGAAAACTCAAGGTCAACAGGTTTGTGTTCGGCCTTAATGGCAACATACGTGCAATGGTTAGGATTTCGATTCCTCAAACCTTGCATGATGTTGTCCAGAAGGCCCAAATAGCAGAGGAGGAGCTTATCAGCGGGGGTCAGAGCAGGAATCCAGCGAGACTGATAAGGCAGGTGTCATCTGGTGCGTAGAAGCATTAGACACCAGCCAGACATACGCCCAGATATTGTGGCTTCCAGAGAGGAACCACTTTCACTACACCTTGGTGATTGACGCCTCAGCAGTGGACACCTTATCAGTGAACAAAACATCAGCAACAATGTCGACCGCAACAGTAGGAGTTTAGTCCTGTTTAGCAGAACAAACAAGGATTCCAGGCTGGTGGGCCATCATCTTCTACTTCAGGTACCAATACTACTAGACTGAAGAAGGGGTGTTGGACATGTGGGGAGCCACACTACCAGCATGACTGCCCTGTGGAGAGGACTAGAGCCTCTGGATCAGCCAGACCCACTATCGTGGGAGATTTTGGCAAGGCCCATAGGATTCATGCAATGATGAATAACCACCAGGAAGAGCATCAATCGGCTATGCTCGAGACGATTGGTACCGTTGTTGACTAGGCCCTTAGTATTTTGATAGATCCTGGTGCTACTGAGAGTTTCATTTCTAGTGCAACGCTAAAAAGGATTAAGGTAAAGGAAGTCGAATAGGATGAGTTTAGCTTCGTAGAGATGGCTTCAGGATCCAAACAAAAGGTTGGAGGAAAGGTTACGGGTTGTATCCTTAACCTAGGAGATTTTGTCATCAGGGCCAACATGTACGTCGCGATCTTAGGATCTTATGATGTCATGATTAGTATGGACTAGTTGGAGTCGCATGAGGCGATACTCAACTGTAAGACGAAACGATTGAGCTTGGTCGATGACGAAGGATAGAGACGTGTGATTATAGGCAAAAAACAAGGATTTTCCCTGAGGTTCATCTCTTCCTTACAGCTTCAGAAGAGCATGCGCAAGGGATGTAAGCTTTATGTGATCCTTGCATTTAAGAGAAGGGAGTAGCAGAAGGTCTAGAACACCTTCCTGTGGTGAGAGAGTTTGCAGACATATTTCCGGAGGAGTTACCTGAGATGCCTTTGGAGAGGGAATTGGAGTTTACTATAGACCTAAAATGGGGAACTGAACCAATAACTAAAGTGCCTTATCATATGTCGACCCCAGAGTTACAAGAGTTGAGAATGCAACTGAAATAATTGTTGGACCTGGGACTGATACGTTCAAGTGTGTCACCATGGCGTGCGTCAGTTATTTTCATACAAAAGAAGGATGGGTCATGGAGGCTCTACATTGACTACCGTCAATTGAACAAGTCCATGATCAAGAATCAATATCTGTTGCTGAGGATTGATGATCTCTTCAATCAGATGAAGGCTGTGACGGTGTTCTCAAAGATCTATTTTCGATCAGGGTATCACCAGTTATGGATCAAGGAGGATGATGTCCCTAAAACCACCTTTAATATGAGGTTTGGACATTACGAGTTTATTGTTTTACCATTTGGACTGACAAACGCCTGAGGGGTATTTATGAGTTTGATGAATGGGGTGTTCTGTGAGTACTTGGACAAGTTCATCCAAGTATTCATTGACAATATTTTGATTTACTCTCGGAAAACAGAGGAGCATGATGAGAAATTACGCTTGGTACTACAGTGTTTGCGAGAGCACAAATTGTATGGGAAGTTGTCCAAATGCTCATTTTATTAATCAAAGATTCACTACTTAGGGCATGTCATCTCTGACGAAGGTATCACCGTGGATCCAGCCAAGGTCATGGCTATTATGGAATGGCCTATGTCGACAAATGCCCTGGAAGTGTGTAGCTTCATGGGTTTAGCAAGATACTATCAACAGTTCATTGAGCGATTTTCGAAGATAGCAAATCTGATCACAAAATTGCAGAAGAAAAACAAGAAGTTTGTTTAGACTGAGAAATGTGTGGAAGCATATTGGAGGCTCAAGGAGCTATGAACAACATCACCGATACTAAAGGTCCCTGACATGGAGGCACACTTCTTGGTATGCACTGACGCATCCAAGGAAGGCTTAGGCAGAGTCTTGATGTAAGACGGACAAGTGATCGCCTACATCTCGAGGAAACTGAGAAGGCATGAGGAGAACTATGCGATTCACAAGTTGGAGTTGTTAACCATCATTTATGCCTTGAAGGTTTGGAGACACTACCTTGTTGGATGGAAATTTGAACTAAAGACTGACCATTGTGGACTACAACACATCTTTACGCAAAGTGACCTTAACGTGCGACAATGACGTTGGTCGGAATTTCTTAGTGAGTACGACTTCTAGATTACTTACATAAAAGGAACAGTGAACCGAGTGGCAGATGCATTGAGTCAGAGACCACACATCTTTTTGGTGTTGCCTCTTCAGACTAATCTACGTGAAAATATTCTAACTTTATAGTGTGACGATGACTGGTAAAAAGAGGTCGAGGGTTTTATCAGACAAAACACAATGATGGTACCAAGATTTGAAGGATTTACGTTTGACGAAGATGGTTTATTGAGGTTTAAAAATCGAATTTACGTACCATCGAACGATGAGTTGAGGAGCTTGATCCTAAGAGAGGCTCATTGATCAGTTTACATGGCTCACCTGGGAGTCACGAAGATGAGGGAAGACCTTAAACCCTTATTCTTTTAGAAGGAAATGAAGGCAGACATAGTCAACTATGTGGCCAGATGTTTAGAATTTTAGCAGGTAAAGGCTGAACATAGGCACCCAGCAAGAGTACTACAACCACACGCTATTGCGGAATCGAAATGGGAGGTTATTTCGATGGATTTTATTGTTGGATTGCCACTGATGGAAAGGAGACATGACTTGATTTTCGTAGTAGTAGACACTCTGACGAAGACTGCTCACTTTATTCCTGTGTGTATGACGTATCAGGCACCTGGCATAGCTAGAGTTTTCATTGGTGAGATTGTGAGGCTACATGGCATGCCTAAGAGGATTATATCTGATCAAGGATCGATGTTTACTGGACGATTTTGGATGAGTTTCCAAGAGGCCTTGGGAACCCAACTTAACTTCGGTACGGTGTATCACCCGGAAACTGATGGGAGGATCAAACAAACAAACCAGACCTTGGAGGACATGTTGTGCATGTACATTATGGACCAACAAAAGTGTTGGGAATAATTCTTGCCACTGCTGGAATTCGCTTATAACAATAGTTACCAAAGCACCATTAAGATGGTGCCTTTCGAGTTTCTTTATGGACAACTGTGTTGGACGCCTTTGAGTTGGGATCGTCTTGAGGATAGGGTCCTTGTGGGACTAGAAGCGATACAAGAAATGGAAGAGAAAATGAAAACAATAAGACAAAGGATTAAATAAGCGCAGGATCGATAGAAGAGTTATGTCGATGCACACCGTGTCGATTGTAGTTACGACGTTGGCGATCGAGTCTTCTTGCAAGTTAATCCGCATAAGAGTTCAATCAAATTTAGAAAAGGAGCTAAAATCTCTCCTAGGTTCATGGGACCTTTTGAGATTGTGGAGAAAAAGGGGCATGTGGCCTATTCACTATCCTTGCCTGATTCTTTAAGGCATATGCATGATGTTTTTCATGTATCTGTTTTGAGACATTATATTAGTGATCCTACACATGTGATTGACCTGAGTTCCTTGCAGGTATCGGACGAGGGAGCGCTCATGGATGAGCCGATCTGCATATTAGATCATCGCGTTCGACAGTTGCGACGTCGAACGGTAGATCAGGTCAAGGTCCAGTGGGATAGATATAGTCCACACTCGGCGACCTGGGAGGACGCAGATGATATGCGTCAGCAGTTTCCATTTTTGTTTGATGTATAGACTTATGATACTGTGATACTTTATTTTTGCATTATACTGAGAAACTTCGGGACGAAGTTTAGACCAAGAGGGGGTGTATGTAACATCCCGCTCTGGCCTACACATGTTATTGACATGCGTTCCTTCCAGGTATTGGACGAGGGGGCACTCACGGCTAAGCCAATCCACATCTTGTATCATTGCATTCGATAGATACGACATCGAATGGTAGAGCATGTAAAGGTCCAGTGGGACAACTATAGTTTGCACTCGACGACTTGGGAGGACACATATGGTATGCGCTAGCAGTTTCCATTTTTGTTTGATAGATAGACTTATGATACTATGATACACTTTATTTCATCATTTATACTGTGAAACTTCGGGACGAAGTTTTGACCAAGAGTGGGTGTATGTAACATCCTGATCTTGCGCACTGAGAGAACTTACTCTTTGAGGACACTTGCTCGCAAGTGATCCAGATTTTATGCTATTAAAACATTTATTCTGATTATGGGGCATTATGGGTTGATGACATGTTGTTTTACTGCATTGACATAGATAGGTGTTATTGACTTGGTTTTACTAAGTGTGAAGGATCTTGGACCTCGAGGATGCAGAGGCATCGATGGAACCCCTTGGACTCCGGATCGAGTCGGGGAGTGTACCATTGGGTTTTGATTGTTTTATATGTGATATTAGTGCATCTAATTAGATGATATGATATGGATATATTCTAACATGATTCATTGATGATGCAGGCTGATGATAGCTTGCCGACTAGACTCACATGTGGAGTAAAGGGGTCATGCACAACTACCAGAGAGGTTGAGGGAGAGGTGTGGACAACAACCCTTCCACAACCTACTAACACTCCTGTTGTGGCTCGAACTGTAGGTTAACGGTTACCTAGTGTGAGAGGACCCACGATGTCGTCGAGGTAGACTACATCAATCACTCATGATGATTATAAGGGATGCACAATAATGTGGGGCCCTTATTCCTTAGAGGCCCTTAGTCTCCCACAAGTTCACCTGGCGGAGTATTGACTCCAGGGGAAAATAATAATAATAATTGTTTTTTAAAAAAATGTTGGGGGGGGAAGGGAAAAAGGTAACTTCCACACCTACCATTTTAAGTTCTAAATAAAAAGGGGAAAGAGGAAATCTAAAATAATTAGGAAACTAGGAAAAAGAGGGCAACATAAAAAGAAAAGGGAAACACAAGGGAAAAACCGGAAAGTCAAACTTAGTAAGGTATCTACCATTTAAGAACTTTCTAATTCTAAACTAAACTAGCAAATTAATAGTGGGGAAAGTCATTAAAAACTGTAAGAGAAATTGGGGACACCTAAGAGAAAAGCTAGGAGTGACTCTCGGTGGGTGAGGGAAATAAGGGTAATTAATCAATTAAAGAAATCAATTTATGGAGGAATGAAGGGGATGGGTGAAACTTGTACGTGGAGGAATTTTTAGGAATTAATTTTTAAACATTAATTTAAATGGGATTTTGGGAAGGTAAAGGGGTTTGAAACTCTATATAATGGAGGGAGGAGAAGGATGGGGGGGTTCTTCTGCTTTGCCTAATGTTACACTGTATAAATCTCTACTTGAATGAATTATCTTGTGGGAGTTGGGATACCTATCTCAGTGAGGAGTGGCATCTCGGCCTTGCGAGGTGAGCTGGGAGCTAGTTGATTCTCTGGTTAGCATGTGTGGCCCCTTTGCGGCTCGGGGGGCTAAGAGGGAAAAATAGTACCCCTAGAATTCGTTGGGAGGTACCGATAAAGTCTTGTCGGTCGGCAAGTGGGAGTTGCACAGAGCATGTGGGACTTCAACTCAGAGAGGGAGATCAAGCAACGATACACTTTCTTCATTTTGTATGGTAGATTATTGTAGGATTTATGCTTGGGATCTCCTTGTTTAATTGGGTAAGTATATTGATTGTCTAGATTGTTGACTGAAATTTTTATAGCCTAGCTCGATGATTGATTGAATCCCATGGTCTTTGTTTCCCCACATGTCTTGACTTTCCTGTGGTGTATTGATTGTGACCATTGTGGTTGTTTTCCCTTCATCCCTAGCTCATCAGTCCTCGCCTGAGAAGTTGGTCAGGAGCCTGATCT
>CBVK0100952386.1:0-12645 GCA_900067695.1 Picea abies | reverse complement strand
ATTAAATGATTTTCTAATTCCTTTTTTGAAAAAACTCAATATAGATAAAGTTCTAAAATTCTGGATCCACTGAATATTTCCAAATTTAATGAAATATGTGTTAAAATCGAACATCGCATGAATGACTCAGATGCATGAATTTTTGAGTCTGCAATCGATGGAAACTCAGAACATGGTTGTTAGTCTACCTAAAGTGTTTCCCCCCAAAAGATTTAGTAAGGTTGTGTGCTTGGAAAGCATCATTAGGAACCCTTTGATTCTGGAAAAGCATGACAAGCACTGAACCTCCTAGATATGGTTCAAAATAATGTATGTTGCATCAATCTACTTTCTCTAGTAGGTGCAAGGTATATATTAAATTTCATTGATGATCTCTCTCATTTCACTTGGGTCTATTTTCTGAAGAATAAGAATATTGTCTTCGAAAAGTTCACAGAATTTAGAGCCTTTGTTGAAAATAAATGTGGCTAACCCATTAAGTTCCTAACATCAGACAATGGTGGTGACTATGGAAATTTACCTTTTGAAGAATACTTGGTTCGATATGGTATTGAATGGTAGTAGTCAGTTCCTAACACATCTTATTAGAATGGCATCACAGAACACAATAATCAAATGTTAGTCGAAATGGAGAGATATATTTTGCAGGCCAAAGATATTCCTCCTTGCTTCTTGGATGAAGTTACATATTGTGAAAACTATATTATCAATTTCATATTGTGCAAACTATCTTCTCAATTGCATCTCTAAGAGATTTGTTCCTTCGCTGACTCTGGTCAAATGATGGTGTGGAAATATGCCTTCAGTCAACCACCTCCATGTGTTTAGATGTGTTTCCTAGGATCATGTTTTTGATGATTGTAGAAAGAGGTTGGATTTAAAGAGTCATTATTGCTTCATGATGGGAGACTCTAAAGAGTCTAAGGCCTATGAACTGTTTGATCCTTCCAAATGGAAAATCATTATCAAACGAAATGTATGATTTAATGAGAATTCTTCTCAAATCAAGTTGTTGAATGCATCATATGGATTGCTAAAATATGATCACTTTGATGTTGTTTTCAAATATGGTTCTCTTGTTCCTTTTTTCAGTCCTTCAAACAAACAATCAAACTTTGTTCCTTTTTTTACTAGACCATCAACCTCTAAGTCGATTAGTTTGTCGATGTCTATTTCGACTATTTTTTCATCTCCATTGGTTGAAATTGATCCAAGTGATGATATACCTTTTGTAGTGAACAAAAATTTGGTTGTTTGTTTTCTACTTGGATGGGCTGCCAAGACAATTGAATTTGTTGGAGCTGATGTCAATGATATTTCCTCTAGACAACAAACTCAAAGTCAAAAGAAACATGTCAACATTGCATTGATGACTCATGTACTTGAAACTTATGATCATGTTGCCTACTTGGATGATCAAGGATGACCTTAATGCGAATAGGCTACATAGACATAAATTGCTTATTTTTCAAAGAATCACACTTGGGACTTAGTTCCTTGACCGCAAGGAAAGAATGTTGTGAAGTTACAATGGGTCTACATGACCAAATTTACCTTTGAAGGTATTGTTGAGAGACATAAATATCGCTTGGTTGTGAAGGGATTTTATCAACAAGAAGGTATCGACTATAATAAGTCATTTGATCATGTTGCAAAGATGAAATATGTTTGATTTATTCTTTCCCTTGTTGCTCCTTTTGGAAGGATAGCCCATCACATGGATGTGAAGGGTGTTTTTTTCATGGAGACCTATCTAAAGAAATATTTATGATACAAACTCCTAGTTTTGTAATAGATTCTAACTTGGTTTGTCAACTCAAGAAGTTTGTTTATGTTTTGAAGAAATCTCCGTGAGCTTGGTATGCTAAGATCAACAATTTCTTTCTTCAAATTAGTTTCAAATGTTGTGAATTTGATCACAGCTTGTATATACTCCATACCAATGGAGACACCTTGATTTTTGTTGTATATATTGATGACATTTTCATTACTAGAAATAACATTGATCTCATTCTTAGATTGAAGAAATAACTTTTGAACTCCTTTGACATGACAAATCTTGGTACTCTACATTATTTTTTAGGTCTTCAAGGATTACCACTATGTGATGGTTTTTTTATTTCTCAATCTAAATATGTAATGGATATTTTGACACATTTTAAGATGCCCGATTGTAAGATATGTGCTACTCCTTTTCAATCTAGAGTAAATCTCACAAAAAATTGTCAAACTCTCAAGTTTGATGCTACACTTTATCAAAAATTGGTTAGCAATTTCATTTATCTTACTTATAGTCAAGTTCACATTTATTTTTCTATAAGTGTGGTTTCTTGGATTATGCAAGACCCCAGAGAAATCCATTAGAAAACATTCAAATAAATCTTCCGCTATCTCAAGGGTACCGCTCATTTTGGTATCAAGTATTGTCGAATTTCAAATTCACCGGTCGACTTCATCGACTCCAACTGGGATGGAGATAGTGGTGATCTTAAGTCCACTTCTAACTATTTTTTTCACTTCATCACTATACCATTGGTGTAGTCATGCAAGAAATAGAAGGTTTTCTCATTTTCAACTACAAAATCATAATATTGTTGCATCGTTCATGCAATTATTAAAGCAGTATGGATCCACAAACTTTTGGGTGAACTTTTTCTTCTTATTTATACATCGACTACAATTTACTATGAAAATTAGAGTGCCATACAGGTTGATGACACTCCTATTACCCATAGTAATATGAAGCATGTTTAACCTCATGCTCACTATTTGATATATTTGGTTTATGACAACATTGTCTCTCTTGAATATTGTAGAACAGATGATAGGGTTTCTGATAAATTCACTAAGCCTTTATCTAAATCTAGATTTATCAAGATCAATATGATGCTTGGGATTCAAGAAGCTACAATTAGGTGGGGTTATCATGTTGACGTAATTTAACCTCTTGAATATCTATATATGTGTGTTGATGGGGGGTGTTGGAACATCAAGTCATGGCGGTTCATCACACTTCTCCTGGAATAAATCTGCCAGGTAGTCAACCTACATCTAGAAATAGTCCATCGAGCGATCAACCATATATCTACATTAGTCGGTAAAATATTTTCCAAGTCTATTGATCGGTTAGTCAACCAACATTCCAAGATATTCGATCAGTGGATCGACTAGTTGAGCAATCGACTATGAGTTGGACGCATGGATGGTCGAGTCAAGAAAATACAAGGAGAACATCTTCTAGTGGAGGTTTTTAGTGTAACAAAATTTGGAAAATTTTTCAAAATAACCTCTGCTACAAACTCCTATGTTATATGTAGGGATTTTAGCAGAGGTTTTAGTGGATGTTCTATATAAATAAAAATATTTGGGTAGGTGGAGGTTATAATGGATTTTTGTTTTATGCATTTCTTGTCAAAACACACTTGTGCGGTATTGAACAACTCACACATGTATGCTAATATAATAAAACACACCATTACAATAATATAATAAAAACTCCCCAAACTTGAATATAATAAAAAATTCTCTGGTGCATTTATAACTATTGAGCATGAGTTTCATGTTTTTCATTGTATGTGGAGCACCGATGCTCTTATAATTACTATGCATTAGTTTCACATTCTTATCTTATGATGCACCAATGTGATTTAGGATTTTTTTGCCCCAGTACAATCAAATTATATTTAGCACTGGTGTGATTTAGGATTAGTACGCCTTGATGCGATTAAGTTATAGTTATCCCCGATTCGATCTTATTATCTAGACACCCGATGAGTTTAATATAGAATGCACCTTGGTGCTTCTGTAATTAGTACATATTGATATGTCGAACAAATTATTTTTAGTATGCACCAATGCACATAATATAGTAAAGGCACCAGTGAATAAATAATATTTAGATTTTTGGCATGTATAATAAATGTAATGCACTAGTACGAAAAGAAAATTAGTGCATTGGTTAATATTTCAAACATGAGCACCATACAATTTTGAAATGATAAATATTACCATACAATTTTGAAATGATAAATATTATTGTACATTATATCATTTACGGAACAATACATTTTCACAATAGTATGTAACATTGCGTTATTATAATTAATATGTATCGGTGTGTATGACTCCTGAAAATGCACCGATATCTATATCATGGCATGCATTGTCTAGTGAGTTCAAAAGAATACAATGCACTAGTATGTATATATTTTAATTCATCATTTTTACAAATTTCAATTAATTATTTCAAAATTAAATATTTTTTTATAATAATATTGTTTTGTATTCATGTTATTTCATTTTTATAAAATGATTACATTAATGTGTTATCCAACCAATTAAACCTCTTCTATTTGTAACAATGTAAATCATCTACATATTATTTATTCATGAACACAACATTTGACAATGCAATGAAATAAGAAACCTAGTTTATTACATATGAATAAGAGACCCATTGTCATACAAAAAGGGACAATGTAAATGTCTAGTACAATAATCAAATTGCAACCAATTTGTAATTGTTATACTTATTGGTAACATGTCCTCATGCAATTGAGATAATATGTCGAGAACATTAAACCAAATCCCCGATTTTCAGAGAAAAATATTCCAAAACATACAACTTACTGTAACATTCACTTATATTTATTATCATTCATCAGTTGAATTGTTGACATTTCTCAATTTGCATGCATGCCTTATTTTCTCATCATTTGTAAGTGATATTTCACTTTGGTTTTTTAACATAATGTTTTCTTGATGATCATATTGTTTTTTATGCTCTGCCCCTTCATGTTCCATCTACAAACATAGAAATAAATTGTAATAAGTATATATATATAATACCTTAGTACCAAAAGTACCTTAGTACCAAGTATTTCATAAACAACATACATTCTTTCGACGTCAAGCTTCATGAATTCTCTCAAAATCTCCTTGGATGTTTTCATTCCATACCTTGTTTCCTGCATGTTTTAATATGACATGACAGAGCATAGTCGATATAATCAATATAAATTTTTATTTATTTTTCATTAATTTTAAAACAAAGAAATTTAAACAACATAGCTATTTACAAATTGTTCAATTAAACTTTCATTTTTCAACATATACTCACAACCCATACTTAGCCCATTTTTTATCAATTCATGGGTTGGCTCCTCATTTTATGTTAGAACCTAGTAGAAGACATCCATGGCAAGTTTAAATTAGTTATTTATGTATAAATATCACAAGAACATGAAATCTTAAGAAAGATCGAAAATGTGAATACTCACAAATTTTTCAATCAACCATTTTATTCCTCATCGTCCTATCTTATGTGATGAATGGATTCTATTTGTTTTTATTTTATACAACAAAACAATTGAAAATTGGTATTTCAAGAGATACTTGAATTCAACGTACATAAAAGAATAAAAAAATTATTACATACAACTCTTCTACCCTTTTTTGGACATCCCTACCGGCATGTCTTTGTTTTCCTCTTATTTATCCCTTAGATTTTTCAAAATATCCCTGGACAAAAAGATATAATAATTATTATTAAAAAACAAATCTAGATGCATATATTAATATAATTTTCATCGGGGCGTCAACAATAATTATACGCATCGGTGCATCATACATACATATACACACCGATAAAATATAAAAATGTTATTGCGAAATTGAAAACATTTGACAAACTTTTATATTGAGGAGGTGCTTTATGAATTAAGAAAAGCACGACTTATTAAGTATTATTTATTATGCATCATCGAGCACTGAAGAAATTTAAGAAATGATGATTTCCATATAAAAGCAATATTTTTTCCATTTTAAATTCAACGATGTGATTTGTAAACAATGCACCACAATGCGTGTTTCGGTAAAATGTGAACCACAGACTCTAAAAAGGTTTTTTAATAATATTCTGAATTGAAATACAACAATGTTTTTTACAAACAAATACTCTCTAGTGTGCTTACTATGTACAGAGTGCATCGGTCACCACAAAGGATTTTTTTTTAAATAAAATATTGACAATGACATGACGGTTTATTATCCAATGCAATGAGTGGTTTCATTACAATGGATAGGAAATTCCCATATATAAATAACAAAACCCTATAAAGAAATTGTGCTTAATTTTTTTTTCATATATAAATAACAAAACCCTATAAAGAAATTGTGCTTAATTTTTTTTTTGCTTTTGAAATATAGAGGAGAAAGCAAAAGAATGGTTAGGAAATTAGGGATTCCAACACTGAAGGTAACTACATGAAACCCTTTTTTTGGTTTGGGAATGCACTGAAAATTGTTTAAATCAAATAGGAGAATGATCAATATGAATAATAGAATGAAATCATATACCTGAAATTTTTGCTCTGTAGATTTCTATGTGATATATAATATGCCCCCTCGAATTTGGCTCTTAAAAAAAATCCACCCACTTGGAAATCTTTGCTGATAATTTTTTTTTTCACAAAAATACTTTCTAAAGTTTGACAAACAATAAAACTATGAATATGGTTTTACTTTATAAACAAAAAAACTCAAATTCTCGCTCATTGTTTTGTTGTATATTTTGATGCAGTGATGATAAATGTGTTCACTATTTGTTTTTCAGAAGTTACATTTTTTTATGTGTTATTCAATGCATAACACACTGGTGCAGTATGCATAATGGACCGATTTATTTTCATAATAAATTTCAAATTATTGATAGTAAGCATGAACTATTTTTCTAACTTGATTCAGTCGGTGTGATAGACAGTTTGAAATACACCTGTGTGACATGTAATTAATAATGCACTAGGGTGGTGTGTGAGTAATAACACACTGTAAGATAGTTACATTTGAATAATGCAAATGAAAACATCCATATTTAAAGTTTGTGGAGGTTTCTCTTTGCAGAGGAAATAACAGAGATTAATCTTCGATGCTTATCTCAATTAACCGCACCGGTGCATTTTGTTTATACACATGCATCAATACATTTTCAAATGATATAGTGCACCAATGGGGGAGAGAGGGGGGGGGGGGAGAGAGGGAATGATATACAATGACTATGAGAGGGGGGGGGGGGGGGAGAGAGGGAATGATATACAATGACTATGAGAGGGAGGGGGCTATAGAGTGAGGTGGAGAGAGGGGTAGATGCAAGAGAGAGAGGGGAGAGGGTATAGGGAGAGAAGGGGAGGGAAGGATGAAGAGAGTGAAAGAGGGGTTGAGCATAAAACTCACATATTTTATGGTTGAGGAGGATATTTTATAGGATCGAGTAACATTTTTTAATTTTGTAAATCCATATTGAGTTTTCTTGTATAGTTGGGCAGAAAAAAATACTGATATTGTAGAAAAAACAATTAAGTGTGTTGTCAAGTTATACAATTTATTCGAAGTTATTTTTGAAGATAGATTGTTCTATGCTACCCAAGATGATGGTTTTTGGCTCAAATGCAGGAAGATTGTTCTATGCTACCCAAGATGATGGTTTTTGGCTCAAATGCAGGAAGAAAAGAATTATAATATCAAATGAACAATTCTTCAGATTTCAGTGTCACCTCATTCTGTATCTTTGGAACTCCTTCAAGTTCTCTCACGCCGATTTCAGTACATCTAGATTTTATTGATAATCCATTTATTTAATTGAATTTATGTTATGTATCCAAGTGCAATTTAATAATTTTTCTTTGATTTTGCTGGATCAAGATTTAGGATCAAGTTCAGATGCTCAAGATATTATCGTGGTCCCGAAATTTGGAAAGATATTATCAAGAGAAAGATACCACATGAATATGTTTTATGAAAATGGACAACTTCTTTACCCTACTAATCCTGACATGCCATCTTTCAGCAACCATCTTGGATCAATGGTATTACACTGTGAATTTGATCTCTTTTATGTAGACAACCCCGTAGGGTATAACAAAAACATGTTTGAGTAATCATATTTTTGAATTTTCAATGGAAAGAATGTAAATGTATTGTTGAATTCAACATTTGTTTTATAAATGGGTTGGTTTCATGTTTATTATTTGGAAAAAAATGTCCATGGTTCTAAGTGTTTGGTATAATGTTTGAACATATTAAAAGCATTGTGTTACTAATAGTTATAAAAGTTATTCGAAGTTATTTTTGAAGTTAGATTGTTCTATGCTACCCAAGATGATAGTTTTCTCTCAAATGTAAGGAAAAAGGAATTATAATATCAAATGGCCAATTCTTCAAATTCTAGTGTTGCCTCATTCTGTATCTTTGGAACTCCTTCAAGTTCTCTCACACCAATTGCAGTACGTCTAGATTTTATTGATAATTCATTTATCTCATTGAATTTATGTTATGTATACATCTAAAGTTTAATAGTTTTTCATTGAATTTTGCAGGATCAATATTCAAGATCGAGTTAAGATGCTCAAGATATTCCCATGGTCCTGAAATTCCATAAGCTCTTATCAGGAGAAAGATACTGCAAACATGGGTTTGATGAAAATGGACAACTTCTTTACCCTACCAATCATAACATGTCATCTTCTAGCAACCAACCTGGGTCAAAGGTATTGCACTGTGAATTTGATCTATTTTATGTAGACAACCTTGTAGGGCATAAGAAAAAGATGATTGAATAATTGTATTTTTGCATTTTCAATGGAACTAATGTAAAAGTATTTCTTAATTCGACATTTATTTTATAAATGGGTTAATTTCATGTTTATTATTGGGAAAACCATGTCCATGCTTCTAATAAGTGTTTGGTATAATGTTTGAACATATTAAAAGCATTGTGTTACTAATATTATCAATGTAATGTTCAATAATTTTACAATCAATATTATGATGATGAACGACCTATCAATCATATACCTTTGCACCCCACTACAATGTCAAGTTATGATCTTACTACTAAACGAAAAAAACTAGGAAAGGAAGAATACAGAGAATGGTTGGAACAACCACCTAGTCAATTCCCACTATGTCTTGAGTCACCAATTCAAAAACTCAACAGTAACACTTGTTATTTACATGTTGGGGATGAAGGAAATGATATAGAGGTTGGTATGGATGATTTATTTCAAGATAAATAGGCCATGGAGGGAATTTTGTTAGATGAATTCCATCAAAGTGAACTAGGGGATGACCCTGATGTCATAGATACCTTCTATGAAAGCCTAAAATCTACTTCCACCACCCCTCTATTTGGTCCAATATAGGATTTTGCAAGGTCTTCCTAGCTAGGGACAATAATGTTATTGTACAAATTGAAAGTAATGTATGGTATGTTAGACACGTGTTTCATGGCACTTTTGAGGGAACTAACCATTTTAAGTCCCATAATGTTTTAAGAAATCTTTTCACATGATGAAGAAATAAAAGGGTTGATTTTATTCATTCTTAATGACAATGTAAATTTATGTTTTCCACGAATTTCAAGTTATTCAAAGATAAGGTACTTCCAAGAGATAATCGCTTTCTTGGTAGCTAGGAAGAGGCAAAGAAAATGCTAAAAATGTTGGGTGTTGAGTACATATCATAACATGCATGTCTGAATGATTGTATTCTATACAAAAATGAATATGAAAACAAATACATATGTCTAGAATGTGAACATGACAAGTACCATAAATAAAAAAACAAGGGTAAGGCACATGGTCCTCCTCATAAGATATTGAGGCACATGCCTATAATTCCAAGGATTCAGAGGCTCTTTCATTGCAAACAATTAGTGATGTTGCATGGGTGGCATGCCTCACATATAAGTGAGCCAAGAGTTATGTGAATCCCAAAAAATTCAATAGCCATGAAGCATATAGAGTATACATGCTCCAATAAATTCAAGGATTAAGTACATAGCATTAGATTAAGCATATATATATGGATGGAGTTAACCTGTATTCCCTCCAAAACACCAACTAATCCATTTGGCTAGTGGTAGTGATCAATAAAGATATCACCATATGGTTTTCCATGAAGAATGAACATCTTATGTTGGCTCTTATAGTCCCAGGTAGAAGATAACTGAATATAATGGATGTCTAACTCCAACCCCCGATTGATGAATTTAAGTAATTATGGGAAGGGATACATATATATGATGTATCAAGACCCATCCTAATGGATAGGTTTTTTATGGTTTATGACATATGTGCGTACACCAAGCACGATTATCCAGAAGTAGGATTTTTCTCTAGTAAGCAAGTTCATCAATTTGTTTATATCTGTATTTTATTTGGCATACTTCATTTGATGCAACTGTATTTTTAACACTAACATTATATGTATACGTTAACATCGTAGGTCTTGCAACAAAAAGGTATCATGGATGTAAATGTTGTGGACCTTCTATAAAGGCTAGGTGGTCCAATGAGCTAGATGTAAATGTTGTGGACCTTCTATAAAGGCTAGGTGGTCCAATGAGCTACGAAAGACGTTGTACGACTGTTCAAGGGTATTCCTCCCAGAAGACCACCCTTATATAACAGTTGCATCTGCTTTCAATGATAAACCAGAGAAAACCTAAAGACCTAAAATAAAGACACTGATATATTGGAATAGGACATATGCCACAAATAATGAGAAGGAAAAGGAAAAAATATTTTATTCAAATGGGGAAACTATGTTCAATGATCCTAAATTTTTTGACACCTATGCTGATAAAATTCCCATTAGGATGAAAATGAAATCTGTATTTTACGAGCTTCCATATTGGGAGAATATTAATATTATCCACTTACTAGATCCCATGCATATATTCAAAAATATTTTATCTTCTTTATGGAGGCAGATATCATGGAATAAAAGTGACACAATCGTTGTCATGCGAGATCTTATTTCTTTGAATACTAAAAAGATACATTGGCCAAGAAAAAAAACTAGAGGAGAGGTTGGTCCCTTTTGGACTTTTAAAGAAGGTGATGTCCCATGGATTTTGAAGAAAAATGATCTTTCTATGGTGAAGGATGTTATATTGGGTGTGAATGCACCTTCTTTATATGGTTCAACTCTATGATGTTGCTTCACTCTAGATGAGAATTGGAATTTTGTTGGGGTTGAAATCACATGACCATTTGAACCTTCTAAGGGTATGCATGTTGAATAATTTATTCTTCTAGTTAGATTTAACATCGGTAAAAATATGTTATGTACTCACAGTTTTAGGAAAATTAATGATGTCTGTGTCCATTTTGTAGTCTCATTATCATTTTCTCAGGTGTGGTTGTGTGAACCATGACTTCCATCAAGACCTACAACATGCCATATTTAATGTGTATGTATTTGTACATTGGATCACATCAAGAGAGATTCATATGAACATAATTCCATGGTGGCACCAAGAGACAACTGAGATTGTATCTATGTTTGAGAAGGAACTTCCCACTAGTTTTATGGCCTTGCAAGTCCATCTTCTAATTCACCTCCCTAATGAGGTTGAATTATTTTGGGTTATATGATGTCTTTGGATGTTCTTCTTAGAGAGGTACATGAAAAAATTGAAGGGATTTGTTCGACAAAGGGAAAACCTAGAGGGCTCTGTGGAAGAGGGGTACATTGTATACAAGTCATTATATTATGCTAGTGAGTAGTCATTTGGGATGACCATCAAGAAGAGGAAAAAAGGTAAGGGGAGATACTCCAAATGAATGGAAAAGGTGCTTGATAAAGAGTAAGTCAATGTATTTAGTACATATAAATTGTTTACATTGAAGATGATAATATATATTTCATATTATGTTATTTGTTTTGAATTCTTTTATACATCAACAAATTTAGAAATTTTGATTCCATCAATAAATTCATTCTTAATTTGATAATATATATTTGATCTCATGCTATTCGTTTTGAATTTTTGTATACATTAACAAACTTTGAAATTGATGCCATCAATAAATTCATTTTTTACAATGCAGAGGCATGGTCACGTTGTATACAGAGAAAAGAAGAAAATGGGATAGTGACAGGAAATAATTGAAATGGTTGAATGGTAGAAGTATGCATTATCCTGACCATTTAAAAGAAAATGTGCCAAAAATATGTCCCAACAGTTGGGTGGTTGACTAGATACAAGATAAATATGCGGTGTCCGGTAGTAACCCACGTGGATAAGATTTGGATGCACTAAACATAGGGATCAGGTGCAACAACTCTGTAATAACCTCTTTGAGTACCACATTCTATTTATAACATTCGACAATTGAATTGTAACACGTATTATGTTTTTATTAATTCTTTAGTTATTAGACATATGCCATTATCCTTTGTTCACATTTTTATAGGTGCATTTGTTCCCATATATGTGGGCATATGGAAATAATTTTCGCACTGAGTATACTGATGATGGATCACACAATATTGTGGAGTGGAGGTCAAGTTTGACCAATATAGTCCTCCTAGCCACCATAATCAAAACCTACTAGAGGGGGAGTTAGGTTACACTAGAAATATACAAGAGATCATGCAAGTGGACTTCTCATCGTTTCAATGTCTTTTTTTGTTATTGCAAGTGGTGGGATACCTTCAACTGAAGAAATGTAAAGGAAGATTGTGATAGTGGGATAATATGTATTAACTCTAAAAAAATGCAGGTTGAAAGTAAGGAGGCTTATGTTTTCAAAAAACATTGCAACCAAGTGTTTTTTTACCTAGATGTGTTGGATGGGGATT
>CBVK0100952385.1:0-10286 GCA_900067695.1 Picea abies | reverse complement strand
ATTGCAACCAAGTGTTTTTTTACCTAGATGTGTTGGATGGGGATTGGTGGTTTGTATTGGGACATGATTCAATATCTAAACATATTTTTGAGAACAACAATGTTACAATTCCAAGTGAGGAAGATAATCAAGGTGATGGAAATGGATATTTATTTGTAAATGATTTGTTTGGACATTTATATTGTGGATGTGTCATTTTATTATGGGCATCTATAATGATCAATTATGTTTTCTTCTTCTTCATTTTATAATTATGTTGGATATGAAAAGTTAACAACCATTTACAACCACCATATTGAATATACAATAAATAGTACAATCATAAGATGTGGTTTTGATATATTTTTGCACTGAGAGTAGTGAGGTTCTCTACAACCCAGTATGGAGGAGATATTATCACATTAGTGTTATGTTATATTTTACATTAAACATCAAGAAAAATTAAATTTGGCTCAATTAAAAAAAGTATAACAATAATAAAAATTAGTTGGCTCAATTAAATGAAATGATGAAAAAAAAATTACACTTTAAGAAATTTAATCTCTATCGGTGCTTTATAGATTTGATTTAAGATGGATCTATGCTAGTTGTTGTCATATTTATTGTTTATTATAATAAATTTATGTTGTATTGTATTAACATATGTTTATGTTAACCTTTGAATTACTAAGCATTAAATGAGATATCACAAAGTTGGTGACGTACAATAGTAAATATTTATTTTAAATTCTACTTTATTTAACAAAAAAAATGAAGATATTAAAAAATATCCAAACCTCAAAATTTTTATTGTTTAAAAAAATCAAAATTCAAATAAATATACACTTACTCTGATGGAACTTATGTTGATCTAAAATACTATTTTACAGTCTTAAGTTCAACCTCATGAGGATGAAATCCCCATGCGTTTTTTAAGAGGTGGTACTCCTATGTTTTAAAATTAAATACAGAAATATAAATAAAGCCTAAGAAGGACTAGGCTTATTCAAAATACATATTCACGTTCAATGAAATACCTGAGATTTGGATCAAGTATCTTTTAAAAGAGATTATATACCATATGTTATAGAGTTCATAAACCAAATGAATATGATAGTAAAAATATTGACATTTCCATCACAACATTCATCAAGAGAGGGAACAATATCCACAGAAAGAAGAAAAGAAAATATGGACCACATATGGCAGAGAAATTTAAATGATCATTTCATTAAGAAAATATGGACCACATATGGCAGAGAAATTTAAATGATCATTTCATTAAGCACCAAAACGATTATGATAGATACACATTTGAAATATCAATCTTAAATCAAAGTCTTTGGGATTGAAATAATGTAATATTCCAAAATAGTTCTCTGGGAACCTCAAAAAATAATATAAGTCTTTAAATACAAAGTGAATGTCTTTAAAGTAAAATTTTGTGTTTTCCCTTCAAAGAGGAATGGGATGGGGCTCTCACAAACCATGAAATGAAAATAGCTGGAAGACATAAAAAAAAAAAATCAAGGATCAGCCTAGGTTTCACAGATTTCTGAGAAATGGAAGGAAGTATGACAAATGATTGTATAAGAAATAGATTAAAGGGTGGAACAAAGTTTTTTCTTGACTCATTGTGATGGAAAGTTTCCTTAACCCTTCACTTCCTTGGAGGTGCCTCTTCTGTAGATGATTTTTGTGGCTGAGGTGGCATAATTTCTGCAACCATTTCTTTTTGTTCTGGCTCGTTGATTTTGATTAATGCTTTTCTTAACCATTCTTCAATATATTCCCTTAAGGGGGACATTGTGATCCCATGCCTCGTCTTAATATCAAACACATCATTCTCCAATTCTCTCAAGACCATGCCCGTTTGATGCAACATTTCATCCACTTCATCATTTCTATTAATATACCTAACTTGTCATCTTTCAACTTCTTCTTTGAAGAACTCTATTGTTTCGGTAAACTCATTTTTCAAAGCTAATTTTAATGCATTAAGTTGATATATTAATATTTCTTTTGATAAGAGCATTGTATCCATTAATATATTAAGTCCATCAAGTTCTTTCGTGAGATCAATGAGCTTAAATAATAAATCACCTCTTTTATTTTTTACGACATCTACTTCACTTATCATTTCTCTTAAAACTTTGATCCTCTTCAACCAACATGAATTGATCTGTTTCATTTGGGTACTTGAAGGAAGTTTCTGCTCTCTTTTATGGGCATCGCTTAATCTTGAAACTCTAGCCGAGAATATACCCACACTGTCCTTGTAGAATCCTTCATCATTCTCCAAATCTTTCTGTAGAAATTCTTTAAAAATTGTAATTCTTGTTGAAATTTTGTTAGTACTTTGAAAAAGATCCCAAATTTCTTGAATCAAGTCTATCCTTTTCTGTATTTCATATTCAACATACTTTATTATTTCTTGTAGCAAGATTGATGAACCTTTACATTTACTGCTGCTTTCTGGGATGTGTTCTAGATCAAGTGTTGGTTGAATTGTATTTAGGGGATCTGGAAATAAAGGTCCTGGCATTAAGGCCGCTTATAATAACAATTTTTTTTTCAATTCTAAATTGTCTCTTTCCATAGTATCAACTGACTGCTTTAAGGATTCTCTGGTTGTGCCTTGGAATTATGCTATTTTTGATGGTGCAATTCTATCAAAGTCAATTATTGATTTCCATTTTTTTGATGATTGTTTTTTTATTAACTTTTTCAAGTAAATTTTTTTTTGACACTTGATTGTAGGCCACGTGGTGCAAAGTTATAGATTCTTCCTTGAAAATTTTTGGTTCTTTGGTGACTAGGGATTCAACGATTTCCTTGGTTTCCGACAGTCTTTGCTCATACCAAATAGGTTCTTCAATAATTGAATTGACATCCATGGCTTGTGGTATTTGTTGGGTTTCAGGTATACTTAACCTCATTGTATGTGAATTTCTTTTTCTCTTGAAAAAATTATACATGATATTGGATTTTTCAATATTTTTCCTAGGTGGGTCCTTGTCCCCATCATTGTCCGAATATTCAATTGATGTTTTTCTCATTTCAATACCACTGGTCCTATGTTTTGTTCTCGATGGAATACTCTTCTGGGAAAGAGTTGGTGAACTGCCATTTTTGTCTGCTACTTCTCTGTCATGATGTCCATAACCTTCATTGGTATTGATAAATTCTTCCATATCACTTCAATATTGGCCAGCCAAAATCTTAGGGAGATCTAAATTATCTTTGCCTTCTTATTTAAATTTCTCAATTTTGGTGAAATATGAAGAATAACCAATTGATGCCATATGTGCAGTGAACGTGTCATTTGGGTCAAAACCCTCAACAAGTTCATCTTTTTTTAAGCTGAGTTGGTCAAGATGGCCTGCAAGCTCATCAATATGGGTTATGTGCTTTACAATGAATTCTCCAATTTTCCATGGTAGGGGTATGAACTACTTTTTTCTCTTCTCATTGAAGAAGTGGGCCTAAGTTTTATACTTCCTACACACTTCCTCAACAAAGAGATTTTCTGATACATAAAATGGGAAAAGGAAATATTTTTCTTTGCCCTCAAACAACTTGATAACACTAAAATCCTCAAAAGTCTCGAAAATGCATTTCCCCACGAGAAAGGTGGCAACTTCAAGAGATAATATGGACGTACTAGGGAAAAAAAACAAATTTTCGAACTCTGAAAAAAAATTATTGTGAACCGGGTAAAAGTTATACTGATCTTTGTGTCTATACAAGGCCAAATACCACATGTAAACATATTCCATATTGAAATCAATGTTCATTTCCCTCTACAAGTCCTCAAATACATGACCGTAAGCAAAGGTGTCCTCAAATACACAAAATTAAGAAAATGAGAAAATGAGGGTAAGAAGTCATATAGAATTTTTGAGTCTTTTTTAAATTACTTACTTTAAAAGAAACTTCACTTGAAATAATGTGGCCCCATTCTATAATGGATTTCTCATGCAAAGAAAAATATAGGACATATATAATATTTCTTGGAACAAAAACAATAGATTCCAAACCAATAATAAGGGAAAATAACCAGGAAAATTCTCTGTATGGGTATTTTATTGAATTTACCTCAATCTTGGAAACACTAGGGTTACTACTTGAGTTGACCTCTATGTTGTTTCAAAAATTCATTAGCCTCTTCGCCTTTAAACCACATAGTGGATGTAGGAAGTTGTATCATTTTGGAAAATACTTAAGGATTAAAGAAATGGGTTGTTGTCCTTGAAGTTGAATTATTCTTTTTTCTGAGTTGAACTTATTTGCACATCATTGTACAAGCCATCTGAAATATGTTATGGAACACAACTAGCTAGTGCTATGCATGAAATCCAAATTAAGTTTGTCTTTTTCTCTGTCAAAGAAATATCCTTGTAATAGTTGTATTCCATCGACCACCAAAACTCTTGATTCTCACGCCCAAGTGTGTTTAGTGTATCCCCACAATACAACTCCTTTTTCTTACTTGACATTATTTTCTCTATTTTGGGCTTTGACAATAGGTGGCACTACTATCAATAATTACAACTTGGCATATTAGCTTTTATTTAATTTCACCACGTATTGTCGTGATGGTTTAATCAATATAAATATTGCTTTAAAGTTGTTGACCTGCATGATGAGATTTGAATTTATTGCAAGGTTTACGAGCCTTTCAAAAATTTAAAAATGGTATTATACTCACACAAGTGACAACTGATGTGGAGAGGAAAATAAATGTGATGGGAAGTGGTGATATGATATTGTGGCAAACGAAAAGTGGTAAGTATGGAAGTTAAATATGAGGGTTGGAAAGTGCATTATGTAGTATGTGAGACTATAAACTTGCAATACTAAATACACGAAGAAAGGTAAGGACTCCCACACTAAAACAAGAAATTCGACTAAGTATAGGAGATGGTCGTTTTATGGGTCGCAAAGGTAGGAGGTGTATTTTGTAGAACACAAAAATGCAGGTCGATAGGTATGCATACCTAGAGACTTGAGAAAAAGGTAAGTGGGATGGTTAGTCATCCCGCATTTGCAACTAAAGAAAAATGGTTAAGTATGGAAGGGTGAAAAGGCGAGGTTTGGGGAACGCGAAAGTAAGAGTTGAAAAATGTAGTCAGTGCAATTGCAGACCTACAGACCTAAGGGCATGCGATTCTGGGACTTGTTCTACTCCTACATAAATCAAATTTGAGTAAGTGTTGGAAAACTCGATAAAGGGTAAAAGAGACTAAGTAAAGAGATTGCAAAAGAAAAGAAAAACAAGGGAAGAATTTTACGAGTAGGTAAATGAAAGAAAACATTAATCATGAATGTGGATCAACATCTGGCTCCAAATGTGGGACATCGACCCCTTGTGGGTTTCTGAGAATCCAAAATCTTCTTCCAGTTGGAGAATGGAGTAAAAAAAGAAAAGAAACAAAGAAAAAGGGATAAAACCTAAAAGGATATATACAAAACAGTACCAAGAATAACTCTATACAATTTTTGACTAAAGGGTTTCAACAGAAAAAAATGTTTTAGATGTTTCCCATTTACATGAAATGGTTGGATTATTCCCTTCATATCCTTGAGCAAGTATGAATTATAACCAATTATTGGATTATTCCCTTCATATCCTTGAGCAAGTATGAATTATAACCAATTATTTTTTCAATTTGATATGGACCGATCCAAAAAGCTTCAAATTTTCTGTAGAAGGATGGTTTTTCTTTTTCTTTATTCCACAACAAAACTAATTGATCCTTTTGAAAATACTTTGAAGCAATACTCTTATCAAATGATTTATTGACCACCTATTGTCTCTTATTCATTGCCAGTATTGCTTGTTCCCTTTTTTCTTCTAATTGCAAGATCCCATTATATCTTTTTTGCAATGGTGACTATTCTTGTTTTTCTGCGCCATCTGTGATAAGTGTAAGGGCATTCAACTCCAAATGCAAGGGTAATATTGCTTCTTTCCCATACACTAAATCTTCTTGTTTTTCTGCGCCATCTGTGATAAGTGTAAGGGCATTCAACTCCAAATGCAAGGGTAATATTGCTTCTTTCCCATACACTAAATTAAATGGTGAATGTCCAATACTATCTTTTGGAGTAATATGGCTTGCCTAGAGTGCATCTATCAACTTATTATGCCAATTCTTGTTTTTGGCTTCAACAATTTTCTTGATAATTTGAATCAACATTTTGTTTATTGATTTTTCCAACCCATTTCTCCGAGGGTAATAATTGGATGACTGACCCATGATGATTCCATATTCTCTACAAAGTTTTGTGAATTTTGATCCAATAAAAATTGAGCCATTGTCTGTTATAAACTTTTCTAGTACACCAAACCTTGACATAATATTCTCCTTTAAAAAATGAATTAACTGCTCTGAATCCACATTTCTTAAAGCCACTACTTCTTGCCACTTTGTAAAGTAATTTGTTGTAGTAATGATATATGAGTGTTGTTTGCTAGATTTAGGGTTTATTGGACTAATTGCATCTAAACCCCATTGAGAAAATGGTTTCTCCACCATTGCTGAATGTAATGGCATTGAAACTCTTTTCATTTTCCTTGAGAAAGTTTGACATGGGATGCATATCCGAACAAATTCGTAAGAATATTTGAACATAGTTGGCCAATAATAACCATCTCAAATGGTTTTGTGGTCTATCACAACTGGTGAGAAATGTCCTCCACAAACACCATAGTGAAATTCTCGAAGCACCTCTATGGATTTTGAATGATCTAAACATCTTAATAATACACCAACAAAATTTTGTTTGAACAATACTCCAAATACTAAAACATAATGGTTCATTTTACTTTTCAAAGTGTTGGTTTCTTTAAATTCTTCTTGGGCTGACCCATGGTCTGATCTCAAACATGTTTCCAACAAAAACCTAAAAAACTATTGGCCCTCCTGGTAATCCATAAGGAAACACTGCGCACAAGGTGCACAATGTAGTCTCACCTAAGATAACTTTTATGGGGGACTGAAATACTTAGGTGTTTGTAGTCTAGGAATGAGTGAGAATTTGGATTCCTTATGCATTATCCTTGTTAATGATTCAATTACTTCTATGATTTATTTGTCTTTAAACCTATGCATGCATGCTGATAAAGCTACTTTAACCATTCATTCTTAAGCTAATGATCGACAGAAAGTAAAGAATACATTAACAATCAAACGAAACACATTGTTTGTCATGGTTCACCCCCTCCTGGGGCTATTCCCACAAATATTTGGCTTCTCTACTCTTTTATTTCTTCTGCTGCAAAATCTTGCGTTGCGCGCATTACATCTCCAATAATACAATCAAGATTGAGGGTAAGAACCCTCTGTGAGGCTGACTAGATCACACTAGGCTCCTTAGACTGTGACCTAGCCCTCAAATACTGTGACAATCATCAACAACCCACAAACTCATAATAATCAACTCTCTCTATCCTCAATTGACATGTCTCTTCCCCTAGACCTCCTAGGTCCTTATTTATACTACTTTATGGCTTATAGACATTACAATCTTGTCAAAAAACCTAACCCTATCATGGTTAGGCTTGTATTTCCATGTTCCACGTTTCTTTTTCTCTTGCTTGCTACTTTTCCTTCTTTTTCTACATGTTTCTTTCTTGCCACCTGTTGTGCATGCTCCAAAATTAGGTCTTTGTTTCCAAAAATAGGTCTTTCCCAAAACATATATTTCTCCAAAAATAGGCCTGCATCCAAAATAGACTTCCTTTTCAAAATAGGCCTGCACCCAATAGGCCCCCAATAATGACATGTGGCTCATCGTGAGCCGTTCAAGTAGTGTGCACTCCCTATACAACCTTTTGCAAACTGTGGAACTTCTCTACTAGTTCCTTTCCTTTTTCCCTCATATGTGCAGCTTTGTTTGTTATCTCCTTGACTATCTACACTGTTATCTCTTCCTATAGTAATGCTACGCCCTCTGAATGTGCCTATTCCATGTTCATCTTCTCTTCCTCCAACTGCACAATCATTTGTGCTTCCTGTTCCCGGAGGGGTTCTCATTGGGCTTGTCTTTCTTTCTTATTTCTCTACGATGCCTTTAACTCTTTCTGCAGAGTCTTCATTTCCTTGGTTCCCTTCAAACGCTCCCTAATACTCATTTTTTTCCACCGTTTCTTTAACTCCTTTATGGAAACGTTGATTTTCTCCTCTTGTTGGTCCAACAGTTGGATCTTTTCATCCTCTTCTAAACTGGTCCAAATCTGTGTAGTTCTGTTGAAAAACTCTGCGACTTCCCTCGCTTATTTTGCCATATCCACTATCCGGAGTGTGGATTGTTTTTCTCTCTATTCTGGAGCCTCGGGAGGAGTCATAGGATTAATATTTTCTTTTAGTTCCTCGATTTACTGCCTATATCCCTCGATCGTCTGTGAAATAAATTTTATCTTTTCTTTTGTGCTCCTCTCTAGTGCCTGTGCGCTATCTGGGATGCGGTTGTATATTGTTTTTATCCCATGCTCTAGATTATCAATGAATTATTTCTCCTCTTTCTTCGAGGTCAGTTGGTTGTAGGTGATTTGTAACATTTCAGTGACTCCCTTACCCAACTCCAAGTTAGTTGCATCCACGCAGGCTCTGGATTGTGCTTCTTGCATTATACTGGCCTGGAGTCTGTATAATGCCTTGGTGGTATCACATCTTCTCTTTCATTACAATATCAAGGGTATGGCTCGTCTAAGGATTCCTTCAATATTCACCTTTATAATAGGGCATCAACAAAAACTTGAAAAGAAAATTGATTGAACTCATTCTCTTCTTCTTATGTAGGAAGAATAGGATCTTGAATGGATTCATCAGAGGGAGGATCCTTCATCAACACTTCATCCTCATGATTGACATCTTCAAGATCTTTTATTGAACCATATCCTTGCCATCTTTGGTATAATTAGGAGTAAATTGTTTCTCTTCCTTATGGGATTGGTAACCTTCATAAAGTACCCTCTCTTCAAGATCTTGTTTGAATATTGTTTCCCACCTTTCATTAAATTATTTAATGAATATGTTAATGGAAGCTACATTTTATTCGATAATAATATCTGGGGTATCCTCAGGGTTATCAACCTTGGCTTCTGGAGAGGATAATTTTTCCTTCCTGATGGAGGAAATAATTACTTTGATTTTTGTAGCCATGTCATAGGATTCTTGAGCTATCCTTGGGCCATTCTAATTGAGGAGGGATCCTAATTTCCCTGAGGATGCCCTGACATAGAGGAAGATAAGGTATTCCTTTCCTGGGTGAGAGCTTTCAGGGATTCATTGTAACAGCCTCTCAAATCTAGTATGTAACTCCCCAATGGTTTTGCTCTTAGTATTTTTATGCCATTAATTTAATTTAACAATAAGTACATATGCTCTTTGACATTCCATCTGTTACAAAATACCTCTTCTAATTGATATGTGTATGAAATTTTGGCATAAGGGATACTATCATACCATCCTCTAACATCATCATGAAGAGTGGCAGAGAAGGGTTTCATTGCTATTTATTCATCATCATCACTGATAGGGTGGATCTGAAAGAAATCCCAAACATTAGTCATGTGTTCTTAGACACTATCCATATCACTACCAACGAATTTTTGGATCCAATTTTCATATCTTGCAGGCATTCATCGGGGGTAACCTAGAATTTTACTCATATCAAAAGGTTTGAAATTACCTGAGTCCCATTCAGAATACAGGGTTGACTTTGTCATTAGTGGAGTTTTAATATCCCTAGGCTGAACCCAATTATAAATGTAAGTGCAAATGTACTTAAGCTGGTGAGCTGTTCGATATCATTTTGTATGCACATTTCATGGCATAGTGCATGCATGTACTGCATAGTAAAATGAGGAAGTGTGCACGTTCCAGGATACCACGCACAACATATTAATTGTGCACGATGTTGAGGCCATGGAGCCTCTGTGTATATGATATATTTTATAGGCCGGTGAGCCAGTTATTATTATAAGCTAGAATTATTATGTTTTGATTAGGCCGAAGAGCCTAGATGTTGAAGGCCTAGTGTGCCTATTTTTGTATATGTCTCATGATAAATATAAAATACAACTGCATGCAAACCAACCATGATAAAAGAGTATGGGGGAATAAATTCCACTGGTTAGGGAAAGGGGGGGGGACCTAAAAGTTAAGGAAACAGGCCAAGCTAGGGAACTTAAGTGAAAAAGGAATAGTATATTAATATTTCTTAAATCATAAAGTATGGATAATAATTTTATCCTAAGTTCTAAAGTTGGGGAAAAGTGGGCCAAAGTAGCTCCCAAC
>CBVK0100952318.1:0-11248 GCA_900067695.1 Picea abies | reverse complement strand
ATATATATATATATATATATATATATATATATATATATATATTAGGGAATTGTTTTTACTTGTTTGACAACCCCAACGTCGAATGAACCCTACAATGCATGAGATAGTGACAGAGAATTTACAAAAAATATTAAATGCGAATTCCATATATCCCATATATGGTAGTTAATGGGTATCACCCCTTGTCATAGTTCCTAAAAATAATGGGAAATGAAACATTTGTGTAGACTACAGAGAGTTGAACAAAGCTACTTCCAAAGACCATTTTCCTCTACCTTTGATTGATCAAGTATTAGATACCTTAGTAGGAAAGAAGTATTTTTCTTTCCTTGATGGGTTTAGTAGATACAACCAAATTCAATCAGCCCCTGAGAATCAAGGAAAATCTACTTTTACCTACCCATGGGAAACCTTTGCTTACCAGGTATTTTCCTTTGGACTTTGTAATGCACCTACCACATTTCAACAGGCTGACTTGGTATATTTTCATATTTGATACATGATTGTGTAGAAGTCTATATGAATGACTTCACATTTTATGGTAACACCTTGATGAATCCTTGGCTAATTTAGAGAAAGTATTCATTCGATGTAAGGAAACAAATTTATACCTTAGCCATGAAAAATGATATGTTATTAACTTAAGGAACTCTTTTTGGGACATCATATTTCACCTATTGGAATCAAAGTGGATCCAACAAAAATCTAATCAATATCCAATCTTTATATCCCAAAATCGCAAAAGAATGTTCAAAGCTTCTTAGGATATGCTAGTTATTACTATCATTTCATTGAAAACTATACTAAAATTGCATCTCTTATGTTTGCATTACTCTCTAAAGATGTATAATTTATTTGGAGTAACTAGTGTAACACTGCCTTTAAAACTTTAAAAGCAAATTTGTCTATGGCACTAGTTTTAAGGGGACCAAATTGGTCCTTACCATTCTATATATATATGGAAACTTCAAAAAGGTATATTTGAATGGTTCTTGCATAGAAAGAAGAGTAGAAGCTTTAGGTAATTTATTTCATCAGTAAGAATATAATCCTTGTAAAACTGAATTAAAAAGTGACTAAAAAGGTATTTCTTATGGTAGTATATTCTATTAATAAATTTTGGCACTACATTATTGGACATCCTACATTTGTACATATTGATCACTCTATCATTTTCCATTCAATGAACAAACCAATTGTTACCAGTAGAATAACTAGATGGTCATTATTGTTTCAATAATTTTATATCACCATCGTTCATAGGTTCGAAAAAGAAAATGTTGTTGCATATTTTCTTTGCATAATTACCAATGAAGGTAAATCTATTCTTGTAGAAGATACTTTTACCGATTACATCTATTCGCTTTATCTACTAACACACCATGGTTTGTAGATATTGTTAACTATTTGGCTACATGCAAGATTCTGCCACATCTCTCACCAAAGGAAAGACAAAAAATTATCAAACAAAGTGAAATGTCTTCTTGAGTTCAAAGATAGTTATTTTTCACATGGCCAGATCTCATAATCCAATGTTGTGTTTGAGAGGATGAGGTGTATGACATCCTAAAATCTTGTCATTATGAATCTTGTGGGGGAACTTTGTTGATAAAATGACTGCACACAAGGTACTACATCTAGGTTACTAGTGGCCTACCATTCTCTGAGATGCTAAAAAGTATGTGAGAATATGTGACATTTGCCAAAGAATGGGACAACTTGTTCAATCTGACAAGATGTCGCTGCAAAATTAGCTCCTGGTGGAGCCTTTCGAGAAATGGGATTTATATTTTGTGGGCCCTATAAACTCACCTTCCAAACATAATGCATATCTTGGTTTGCACTGATTATGTCACCAAATGGGTTGAGGCTAAAGCACTTCCAAGGGATATAGAACAAGTAGTAGCAGATTCTCTTTATGATGAGATCTTTGTCCACTTTGGGGTACCATGATAAATTGTTACAAATTAGAGAACTCAATTCATCTCCAAACTCATTCAAGCGATCACAAAGTAGTATCGTATCTGGAACTAGACATATACACTATAACATCCACAAGATAATAGGTAGATGGAGGTCACCAACAAAGTTCTAGAATCCATATTGACCAAACTATGCATATTTATCACAAGGATTGGATAATAGGATTCCAAAGGATTTATGGGCTTACTATACCACATGGAGAAACACCATGCACTTTACCCCTTATGAACACATGTATGATAAGCATATTGTATTTCATATTGAGTTTGAAGTTAAAACACTCAGGATTGAATTATAGGTTGGATTGAACTCATTAGAATCTCAAAAGCACTTCCTAAGCTAGATCAACGAACTTGAATAAATTCTCCAAGACGTCTTGCATAACACATATGTTGTTCAACAACAAAAAGAAAAGTAGCATGATAGATTCATTAAGAATAAAAGGTTCCAAGTTAGAGACTCAACTCTTTTGTATGATTCCAAGTTTAAATATTTCAAAGACAAGTTTTGTACTCCTTAGTTAGGTCCATATGATGTTGATACTATATATTATAATAGTGTTGTCATAAAATTACACACCATAAATGAAAATCAAATACTTTTTATGTCCAGTGATCATCAATTGAGACTAGATCAGAAGCCATTATCTAAAGATTTATATGTAAGAGATCTTACCTGTTTTTTAGATTTAGAGATTGCAAGCATAGTGGTTATGCCACTTGGGCTTTCAAAAACATAATTTTCTCAATTGTCAAATAATAATAATAATAATAATAATTCCAATTGTTAAAACCCCTTTTGGGGAACAATTAGACAAACATTGTTTGAAAACCAGTATGTTGGCATAAAATATTTGAGTAAAAAGGAGAAAAAGAAGAAGAGAGAAAGAGAACACCTTTGTTTTCTTCACTTTTTAGTTCTCTTTGGTTCTAACTTTTTTTTGACCACACAGTTTCCTAACTAATTTATCTTTTGTTGCGGAATCTGGTGGAGTTCATTCTACTGTTTGTTGCAAAACCTGGTGGAATTTGTTTCACCATTTGGTGTAGAACTTAGTGGGTTCC
Source organism: Picea abies (assembly GCA_900067695.1). NCBI lineage: Eukaryota > Viridiplantae > Streptophyta > Pinopsida > Pinales > Pinaceae > Picea > Picea abies. Next base: position 8,201 of record CBVK0100952318.1, on the reverse strand, counting down.
ACTTCACCAATTGTTGCAGAACATTGCAACTTGCTACTGATACAATTTTATTATAGGTTCCTTTCAGTGTTGATCATCCTTTACTACAGATATTATTTGTATTACTATGGATCTTGTTTGTTGTAGCTCATCATTTGTTCTATCTTGCTATATATCTTGTTTTTTGAATATCATTAGTACTATCATTGATCATTTACTACATATCTTATTCTTGTTTTCTATGGATCACTGCTCACTGCTAGCCATGTTATTGTTTTTTTTTGTGGATCCTCATTTGTTACCAAACCAGTTGTCAAATAAGTCATCCACTACCACTATTCGCATGCTACTACTATCGATTGAATGGATCTGATCATCATTATGAATCTCAGGTAAGGTACAAAGGTACATGCCACTACACTTGTATTTACGATCTCATTAAATTACCATTATCCTCACTTGCCTTATAAGCTAAACAAGGGTGACTTGTCCTTCAATTGAGGGGAGACACATGTTGAATCTATTATGAATCTATTCACATAACTCCCCATCATCATTCATCTTTACTCCTTGTCATCCTTCACTCATTTTCCATAATTTACTACCATGTCCTGTCACCACCTTCCTTATACTTTCTTATTTCCACGTCACGCCTGTCAAAATTTTACTTTATTTTGGCCATTATCGACATATTTTTTTAATCCCAACTTGCCATTTTTTTCTTATATTCCTCATTTGGAATACCAGTTACAATATTTCCTGCCAATTGAATAGTGTGTGCATTGTTGTTGTTGTTTTTGCAGAATAATGATTGACTTCTAGTATGTCATGGAATTGGTTGTTGTTACTCTAATCCGTCTTACTACCAAACATTGTTTCTCATCACCATGGGAGGATCTGCTATGAGGTATGAGCTGGTAATATTATCTCAATTGCAAAGTAATCAAAAAGTGTATCAATTGTTTCTCAGTTCCAAATGGATAGACTATTTTGAGAAGTTGCAAGGGTTTGATTCCTCTTTCACCCTTAAGTTTACATAGAGTTTTCCTTTGTTTACTACTATCATGTGCGAGGTTCATATAAAGGTTACTGAAGACTCCATTGCAAGGGTGACTGCGTTACCATGAATAGGGAATATGTGTTTTCAAAGAAAAGCTGCGCTGCAATAGGATCATAGTGAATTTGTAGTAGGTGATGAAACAATTGAGGATGAGAAAAAGGGTGTGTAATGTCTCTCCTTACACTACCCATGGAAAATTGTGACAATTTTTTTCCATAAATACTTAATTTATGAAGGGAGGCATAACCTCTTGTTTGGATATCATTTCAAATTTCTCTCACACCTATGGAATCAAAGTTTAATCAATATCCCTTATTTTCTATTGAAGAGATTATAGTTGATAGAACAAAATGTCATAGATACAAGAAATCTCGCCTCAAGTGTCTCTCACCATGGATTGATAAAACTATTGGTTTTGGATTCCTTGTCTATGATTATTCAGACATGGGAATCCTTCCTACAAAGAACCCTCAAATTTAAAGAACATACAATATTAAAGAACATGAATAAAAACAAGAGGAAGTATATGAACAATAAGAAGATGAAGCAAAAGAACCTTAAGAAGAGGAAGCAATTGAGCAACATCAGGATGTTACTGAAAAACTTGAGCAGGAAGAAAATCCCTTAGCTTCTCTCCAAATTGACATTGAAAATGAAATCACCGATGAATATCCTACGAAAGAGAAAATCCATCCAAGCCCTATTCTTGAAGAAGCTCCTTCTAACATAGGTACAAGTTCATCCACGAGGAAAAGGGAAAGACCTAGAACATCCAAGACTTCAGTGACTTGTTAAAAACTTCCAAAGAAAAGTAGGACTAGATCCACTATTGTAGTAGAAATAACAAGCTCTCGTGAAAATATTGGTGTTAATACAAAAGAACCAACACTAGTAAACCTTATGACTACTACACAAGAGCCAACCGCGTTGGTTTCTACTGCTAAAACCACTAGTATAGCCAATAAGGGAGAAGAAATAGATTCCATCACACAAGAACCATTGTCATAAGGTATTATTGATGTCATAAAATAACCAATAGTGGAAAAGAATGTTGAAGAAACTCTCCATGAGATAGAGATGATTGCCCCACAAAGTCCTGCTACAAAACAAGTTGTCATAGAAGCATACTCCCTTTATTATTTCAAAGAAAAAATATCAAAATCCAGTGGAAATATTACTTACAATTCTCTACACAATTTTTCATAAGAAGAAATGTTTTCCACATGAGCTGATGAAGACCCCGCTATAGAATCAACTAAGCAAGAAAGACAAAGGATGCCCAAATTCTTATTGGGTAATCTACACATGAAACGTTCCTATTATACTCTTTGAAAAAAAATTTATAAATTTGGGAAGGAGAATAAAAGGTTAATATAGATATTGAAATCCTTAGGAGAAATTTATAAGAGCATAAGTCTCATGCAAGGTTGGACACCCTTGTTGAGGCTCTTGACATGTTCACTTAGTCACTTTTTGCTAAAGGTGGCCTTGTTGAGGAAACAATTTCTACAGAAGCAATGGGTAGAACTATTTCTAGGGAAGTAACCTTGGAAACTGCAAATGATGAACTCATTGCTACCAATCCTCCTTGAAACTTCCACTAAATCCATTGAATCTACCACATAATTCATTGGGTCTCCCATAGAACTCATTGGATCTCCCACATAACTCATTGGATCTCATACAGAGCTCATTGTTGGTACTGATACTGATATAAGAGATGATGTTCCACTAACCCAGTAGGTCAATCCATTGTTGACTCCCCTTCCATAGAGGAAATTGTTGAATCGGTTTCCAAGGCAATAACTATTCAACCCATAATCATTCAGGAGGTTGAGCAATCAATTGTTCTATCATCAATTGTTGATGATCATGAAGAACATGCTATAGAAGATGATAGTTCCAATGATATTTCCATAGGGGTTCAAGCACATGAATAGTAGTATATTCAAATCTCTATCTAAGATGTGAAAATTCAAATAGATGCAAAAATCACTAGACCCACTATCCAAACAATAGGTATACAAACAATTTCCACATACACCATTGTCTCTCTTCAAGTGTTAAGATTAAAAGTAAAGGTTTCCAAATAGAAATATACAACTTCGTCTTATGGAGAAGGAGTAGTTCCTTTAGTAGAGCATAAATGACTCATCCACAGCCTAAGGGAGTGATGGGTTGAATTCATTTCCATATATAGAGTAAAGTGGGACATTTTGAAAAAATACAGAAACAAGATCTCAAAACTTGAGGAAAAAGTGAAGGCATTGAAGGTAGATAAATTCCACTTGAGTACCCTTGCTCGATTCATTATTAGTTGCAGATGGCCCTCTACTTATTATGTTATCTTCTTACAAGAACAATATTTCTTATTCCAACTCAGAGCTATAAAAGAAGACAAACTCCATGATCTCGGGATTGTGAAGTCATTTTTGTAAGCATTCTTCATCAATAATGACGAGGACAAAAATCTATTATGCGAGTCATGTTAGCATGTGATCCTCATGTTTCATGATAAAAAATGGAACCCAAATCCATTTGTTGGTGATGTGCAACTATGGGACTTTAGCTCTTTCATGTATCATATATTGCAATGGAATCAAGCTCAAACTACTATTGAACATAATCTACATAACTACAATTTGTAGATATGAGAAGAATACTTCAATCCTAATATTGTAATTGGGAAAAATCAAGGGTTTCTCAAGTCACTTGCACGAGTATCTATAATCATTGCAACTCAACACGAGGAATTCTCTTGTTGTTCCAAACACATTAGTCATATGAGAATGGATGCTTTTTTATCTTGTAAGTGTAGATAGGATATCTCCATTGAGGACATCATAAGGAAAGATCCTTTTAATTATCCATTTTTTTGTGAAGCATTAGAGAGGGTTGACAGATATACTAATTGATTAAGAAGTTGTTCTCCAAGATGGATTAGGCTCAAGTTCCATTTTCCTCTAATTTGGTTCCCTACACATAAATACTTGTTCTTCTATGAACTAGATCCACAGGAGGAGGCCAAATTTTGGTAAGTCATTGAGTATAATGTTGGGTATGATACAATAGTATAAAGTTTAGATTTTGTATAACTTATTTAGCACCTTTCTCCATAGAGGAAGGGCCCACTTTGGAGGAAACAAGTGTTGCTTTCTATTTATTGTTTATGTTTATATGTTGTATATTTGTTTTCTATTTCTAATTTCTTAAATGTTCATGAAAGCTTGAATTAATTTTACAGTTCTAAATGTGTTGCAACAAGTAATAGGTTAATCATTCATCAATTCATGGTTTAATGCTATAGTTCTTATGATACTAATCTATTAGTATAAATCATTAGTTGTGTTTTCCTATTACTATTCACAGTTCCTTGCTTTTCAATTGAGTAGAATTGGATTTCTAGATAGTTGATAACATCATGGTTAAATTTTCCAACTAGATTACTAGTCCTTAAGCCTTGCATATACTTTGCATGATACCTCACAAGCTTTGCAAGCCCTAGGTTGAAAATTAGGTGCACTAGTAAACTAGATGCCCTGGTATGAATTAATAAGGTATATAAGATACCTATTAACAATGAAGAGGCTCTCATATACCAACAAGAATTAATCCCATTCCCTACCAAATCAACACAATAACTAAGACAAAGATAAGGATATCTAAGATGACCACTCTAGGAGTTACCCATCCCCCCGAGTCTATGTATCACTGTCACCACATGGAATATCATGAATCCATGAGTGACACTTTGTCAAATTTTTCAAGGATGATGATGTCATGTGAGATTGACCTCTTGGTATGAATATTTTTGGATAGCATTGTGATAAACACTCTTTCTAACTAGTTTTGGTCCACTAGGTGAAGGTATGGTCACGAAACCTCACAACCATACAAAACGGTAGGTGTGAACAATGCATGAAAGAGGTAGATCTTCATCTAAATGTTCTATATCTGAAGCTGAAAAAATTGTTTTTAAAGGTTGGTAAGAGTTGCATACCCCTTACTCAGTGTAGTCTTTGTTGTTGGATTCAAACTAAACTATGGTTAAGAGAAGACCCTAGATATACATATGAAGAGACATCCTCAATCCTATCACCTTTGCAAGTCAAGACAACCCCACTAGCCTTCTTTTTTGGGATGTTAAAATTCATGATGTTTGTTTTTCCCAATTAACTTGAAGCTTATGAGTGTCACAAAAGAAAGATAAGATTTTGAGTTGTCTTTAGAGACCCTTCACTAAGTGAGAATTTAGGATATGTCATTTTCATATACAAGAATGGAAATAGATACTCCAAAGAGTAAGCATTCATTTATGGCACCCAATGTGTTTTCTATGATTTCTTCTAGCTCATCAATGTGGATCCCTGAAAAAGTGAGGGGGAGAGTGGGAAACATTGTTTAATCCCTATGGTACTATGGACATCATCTGTTACACCAATGATCGTTTGTACCCTACCAACAATAGTCTCATAAAAATTCATCACAAGCAAAACCTCCATGTGTGGAAGACCAAAGGCCTTGAGCCTTTCAACTAGCAAATGTTGAGGGGCTAGGTTAAATTCCTCATGGAAGTCTACAAAGAAGGGATATATTTTACGTTTGTTTTCCTTGGCCTCCTTAATGATGGATGTCAAAGTGAAGATATGATCATTGGTATGATGGTTTCCCTTGAACCCTGCTTTTCCTTTGGCCCATAACCACTTTGTCTTAGCCCATTTGAATAATATGTGGATGTCTAAGGTTGTGTCAAAGATCTTAGACAAGGAATGGCCAATCATGATAGTGTGGTAGTTATTGGGTCTTTTTGGTCTCTAGATTTATAGATGGAGTGAATCATAAGGGAGGTCCAAGAAAGTAGAAAGCCATCTAATATTATAACAAAATTTTCTCGAATGTCACAAATCCAATGATATAGAAAGCTAGGTTTCTCTTCAATATAGAGCTCTAATAAAAATTTTGCCTATATGGGTCGATTTAAAATTGAAAAAAAGCCTTAAGGACATTGTTCCATCATACATAGATTGTGAATCATAATAAAAATTAACTTATGCCTAAATTTTTTACTAAATTCTTATCAAATTTATGATTGAAAAAAAAATACATTTGCTACAAAGTTAACTTATTCCACTATTTTTTGTTTGAAATTTTGTAAAAACCTCACAATTTCATTAACATTTATAACACCGTTTTAAAATACAATACAACAATAATATAATAATACGTTTTTACCCACATACTAGTCTTTTTAGAGTACAAATACATTCATTGTTTATTGTTTTGGCGGATACAAACAAATAAATCCTTATTTTAATTATTATATGATCTAAACTATAATTATAACAATTTGAATCGATTTAGAAATTGTGAAAATATATCTAAATAGAATTTTTTTATATGACAATTAGAATAAACTCAGAAATAGTGAAAACCGATTTAAATAGTATTTTTGAAACGATAAGATTTGAACAAAATCCTCCTTAAAAGACAAAAAACAAAATGATAAAGTTAATGATTAAGCATACCCTTTAGTTACAATTTTACTTACAGATAAATTATATATTTAAAAACTTTGGTTAAATACTTTTAATGCATTTTTTTAACTAAATAAGATGATGTTCAACATACAACTATTAAAAGACATAAAAAACAAAATGAGAAAGTTAATGATTAAGCATACCCTTTAGTTGCAATTTTACTTACCGCTAAATTATACATTTAAAAACTTTGGTTAAAGACTTTTAATGCATTTTTTAACTAAATAAGATGATGTTCAACATGAAACTATTAAGAGGTTTAGAGACGAATAAAAGAAATTGACATATATTTATGTTATAAAATAATTAAAAATATTAAGAAGTTTAGAGATCAATAATAGAGATTGAGATATATCCCCTGGGGTACTAGGGACGCAAGGGGCATTTGATTATGGAACAAACGAACACATATCTAACCCACAAACGAGATAGGAGGTAGTTTTAGGTAACAACATGCTAGATCAATCACATGCGAATGATACATAGGATGAGGGTGGTGAATGTGACTTTTAATTCACTGTCATGGCAGGTATAAGATACTTCATTAACTTGCACCACAGTTTCATCATGATTTACATTGACTTCAGTTTTAATGATATCAACGAGAGAGTCGTCCAAGTTGGTCTGCAACTCCCTGGCTCTGAACGGATGGCTCGTCTCATCAACATTATTATCCTTAGTAGGGTTTCCTCACCTCTATGGGTTCTCAATATGATAAAGGTGGGGGTTAAGCTCCCCCATCGAGGCTACTTTGCACTTGACATTCACAAGCCTCTCCATCTACTGGTGGCTTTAATATCCTTCTCGTTCATTCGTGTCATCCTAGGTTTTGTAATGTCGTCTAGACACGACTATCGACATGAGTGCAAGAATCAACCAACCCTTCAATCTCTTGTAACACCAGTCCTAAATCCCCCAACACTCAGGTGTGACAAGATGCTTGGGCTTCAATGATCAAATTTTGAGAGCAAACCCCACCTCACATATGTGAGGAAATTGAGATCGATGAGGATAAAGTTTGCCTTGAGAAGAGCACTATTCATTAATGGAACATCGATGTAGAAATGAGTAACTGGATCCCCTATGCAGGAAGCTCCAAGGAATGAGACATAAAATAATGGAGGAAAGTGGACATATACTGGCATATTAAAATGTTTGCAGGGAAAATTCTGTAGGATAGGGACGAGGCCCATGAAGAGATCCTCTTGCAACTTGATGAAGTGATGCTGCAGCTTAGGGACATCATCTCTAGGCTTCCAACGCATTCCCAATAGGCTATTGTTCCACCATATGGCAACCCCAAGCCTCAAATTCATGAACAACCTCTGGGGGCAAACACCACTTATCTAGATTAAATCTTTGTATGGTTAGATTTTTTACTATCCTATATCTATTCCATAAACAATATTATTATGTATCATTTTTGGGATTAACTATGTAGAGTAAGTCGTTAATCTATGACCCATATCCACGAGTATTAGTCGCAATTGACCAATAATTCTCATGATTTGAATAGTCCATTTAACACTCATTGCATTAGGTGATGCTCACAGGGGTGAAGATGTGGGATTGAAACCAACGAAATGAATCACATAGCATCAATCATCACTTCTGAGGCTTGCACC
>CBVK0100952266.1:0-13288 GCA_900067695.1 Picea abies | reverse complement strand
CANGTAACTGCTTGGTCCTAAACCAAGAACCCCAGAAGTGTGCTGGGGGCCCTAGATCTCATCTAGGGTCTTTGCAATCCTCCCGGAGAATGGCTCTCGTAGCTGCTTAATTTTAACAGTTCTCTCGGGCAAGGTTGCCCATTGTCCCTGGCCCTCTATGTGCTAGTCGTTGAAGGTTTGAGCTATTTGTTCAACTACAAAGTTAGTCTGGGTATGGTGAGAGAAATTTCCCTTCTAGAGCCTAACACTAGTCAATGGGACTTTGTTGATGATTCATTTTTAACTATTCTTGAAAATCAAAACTCTTGGGCCAACAACACTACACTATGGATTGTCTTCATATCTTTTGCCTGATTTTGGGCTCAAATATTCAATGGGCGAAGATGCAACGTTATTGACAAAGCTAGAGGCTAGTGCTTAGCCTACTCTTTGACTAGAGCAAGACTTGGATTCAACAAGGGAAAATCATGAAGTTCTTAAGTATTCCTTTTTCTTTTGGAGCCTCCCCTAGGGACCTCTGTGAGGTTGTAGTCCAACAGGTTCAAAAGACAAATTGAGAAATGGATCACCAAGCCGTTGGCTTTAGCTGCCAAATTCAAGATTTGCACCAAAATCCTAGCAGCCACTCTTGTACTATTCTTCTTGCTAGGTTTCTTTGCTCGCTATCTACTCTCGGATGGAAAAGGCCCTTCAGTCCTTTAGGGGTAGAAAAAATGTCATTTAGGGCCTCAAAAAATGCACCAAAAGTTAATGACCCTAAAATTGTTGAAAATTAGGATTGTATTTGAGATGTCCCATAATTGCCACTTGGATTAGTTGTTGAACCTATTACCTCATGAACTAGCACTTGTAGATTAAATTCCAAAAGATTTGTGCTAGCCTAAGGGCAACTTAGAGGGGCTACCCATTTTCACCTTAATAACTCCCTCTCTCACTTTTGGTTAACTCTCCTCCGACTCAAGGGGGGCTTCCCTAAGATAGGATTACCAAAGCTAAACAACGAGGCACAAGGTGATATACGAGAGTAGCTTTAGTAAAACAATGTATGGTATACTTTGTAGAAATAGGTGAATGGTAGATTGCCAAGACCAATGTCAATCTAAGGGTTATGGAGTCAATTAATACAAACAAAGAGGGCTTGACATCATATGGAAGAAGACGTAGTCAAGCCATCAACTATGTGCTATGACTAGTCCAAGTAGATGTTTTAGGTTATGAGAGTAAATGAAAGCCCTTATACAAGATGCACCATCAACATTAAGAATATAAGCCAATAGATAATGTGAAACCATATAATATTGATGGAGGGACTATAACATGAGATTATAATGAAGAGAACCAAGAAGGAAAGCCTTCAACTGAACAAACAACCCAAGCTATGAGTTACATCTTTAATAGCAACCACATAGGATGAAATCAGCCATTAACATGTGCCACATTAGATCTTTTATTATAGCAAAAATCTTCCTCAACATCGACACAATTACATCAAGAGCCGAGGGTTTACAACCTAACACTTAGTCTCTTCTCATGTGTAAATGTTTACCTTCTAGAGCTTATCCCGTCAAGAACATACAGTAGCTACTCAACATAAGCTTAAAATACCCAACAGATAAGAATTATGGAAACAAAGCCTCACATATGCTTGCTTCTACCATCATTTCCACCTACATGATCTTCAATTGAGCTTAGAGGAGTTTGCTCAATCAATCCAACCATGCCAAATGAAGGAGAGAGCTACGCCTTTCATCATTTTCTTCTGCTATGCCAAATGAAGGAGAGAGTTTACTTCTGCTGCAATTACCCTGTACGGTTTCATCATTTTCTTCTGCCAGATCAGCCAGTACTCAACAATATAGGTACTTACAGCAGGTTTGAACAGATGGCAGGCAAACGGTTTTAGGTTTTGAAGCACCGCCTATCTCATAAGAGTGCATCCCAAGGGAGCCTATATGATTCTCAGGTGTTTGTTAACATCTGCCTGAAAGAATCTTCATAACATCAGCATCCAATAGGAATCATGGGAAACAACAGCCGATCCATTTCTTCTTATAACAATTTCCTGTAGGGTATCATGGGAAACAATGTAAAGTAGGTCTATGGTAGCATCCTTATTCCATGATGACACCAGCAGGAAAGAAACTTCTCATGTAATTTTGTCACAATCTGACTTAGGAACTCAAAACTGCACAATCTGACTTAGGAAATCAAAACTGCATCTGTTAAGAATGGGATATCATCAACTGTTCTATACAAACCTTTACACACATGTATGCAGGAATATCTCTAATGAATTTTCTTCAGATAATAATCCCTCTTTGCTGGAAATGACCTCTAAGAATCATACTTAGGAATCTGCTGAGTGATTGATGGAAAGCTGTCCTTCATACTGCTGTAGAAGATACATGTAACAACTCTTAAAAATGAACAACACATAAACCCCTTTGTGCAGGTCATGGAATCAATCCACATCATGAAGAAACACCAACAATTAGACCCCTTTTAAGGGAGTGTTCCAATCCATACACCTCCTTCATGCTGATCACGATAAGACTGGCTAGCACCTCTTTCCAGTGGGGGTGTTGTGCGTACTTCTACCATACTGTGACGTTAATCATACTTTGAATGGGTGGCAGGATGAGTACTTTCCATTGGATGCTTGATCTGGATCTCAAACGATGCTTATTGAATGGGTTACAGGATGAGTGCTTTCCATTGGATACTTGATCTGGACCTCAAACAATGCTCATTTAGTGCATCTTCATGTGTGTGTATACTCTGAAAGGATCAAAGGTTATTTTCAAGCCAGTTTCCAGCCAGAGCGTCCTGAATAAAAAGATGTCCAAATAGAACTCCAATTTTGAAATAAATTCTGCCCCAATGAATAGGTAAAATCTTTGCTGTCTGGAGGTGTTACCGTTCTTGCTTACAAATTTCACTTGAGGCAACTACATCCTCCAGTGCTGACTTTGTACCTGTCTCAACAAAAATGATCATATAGTGTGCTAAAGTCCGCTACAGGACTGCAGTGACATGTTTCCATCTGTCACCAGAGCATTCCTACAGATCGATTTCATGCCATCATAATTGCTGCTATCACATCCATAGTTCCACTCTGATAAGATAATGAATTTGACGGGGCATATAGCTGGGCATCAACCCTTGGAACAAACAGTAATCAGATGGTCATTTAACCAAAGGAAACCAACTAGTATGTACTCCTGCTGGGCTCCCAAAAGATATCTGGGATTTACAGCAAGTTGTCATGTTTCCAGCTTGGGCATTCAAGTAGAACCACTTAAAGCTCATCCTTTTCCCTAAAGGATGCCTTGGAGACATCTCTACGTGGGGTGCTCATCTCACTCACCATTTCAATCTGCTGGTGATATCAGATCTGTAGGTCTGGTGAATTTGCATAAGAACACTCAAAGGTTAGCCATAAAAGAACCTCAAATATCTCTTCTTGTTCGCCCAAAAGAAGGGGATCTGATAAAGGCTTTAAAACAGCAGGTTGAAATTCGATCTTCATCGTGGTGAGAGCATGAACGGAATCTTTGAATTGCTGGATAGAATGCTCAAAATGCTGAGGCATTTTGAGTGGTAACATAACCCAAAGAAGTGTAAGTTTTAGTTACTATTTGGATCATTGCTTGTGCATATTGTTTTGAAGGAGGAATTCCACTTTAGTCGTATTTGAGTTCATACAAAACTAACTCAAGTCTAACTTATGTTTTCCATATTTAAGAGTGGAGACAAAAGCAACATCACAAACTTTGAAACAATTGTACTTAAATTATATCATATAAGTTTAGAAAACAAAACAATTCGCAAAGAAGTAGAGAAGATTTAGAGATATAGGTCAATCATGATTTAGGCATAATCACACAATTGCTGACTATCTTGTCAACCTAAGAATTTCAACTAAACTATCCAAATATGACAAGAATCTGACATGGCGTTTAGTCATTTTAATGATAGCTTTAAATTAGTTGTGATGAGTCTTTGAGATCGAAAAAGCACTACGAAGTGGGTTGAAATTTGGGTTGCAGATATCAATATTAGAATAATATCTGTGGGTGTCACATAAACTTGGGATAATGTTAAAGATTGGCAAAAATCGACAAGCATCCAAAAGTACAAAATTGGATTTTCTACCTTTTGGAGGGATTTTTGAATTTTCCCTGTGTGGGGTAATAATTTCATATGGACTCGTGGTATTTAAAAATATGTTGCAATATTTACTAGCATATTAGGGTTTCACAATTTTTAGGGGTGATATATCATTTGGGGTGGAAATGTTTGAAATATCGTGATATTTTTGATATATTGACGATATTTGCAGCACTTGGTTGTGATAAATTCGTGTGTTTCAACTACATGGGCAACTAGGGATATTGCTAATGATGAACAAGTTTGTGAGATTGTTGGCATTAAATGGGTTGTACTCTAGGTCATTGTTATAGATGCTTTTGCGCAATAGATTCTTCCTACTTACTTTCACTTGCAACATTGTAACTCTACCCCTTTAGATTATAGTTTGTTGAAATGAATGTTGTAGGAACAAGGTATCGAGCCCTCATCGGTGTAAAAGGTGTACTATTTTTTGTGCTAAGTTGCCATAGAGGTGGGGCTCATAGAATGTAGGTAGTTACTATACCTTATGAATGTGTAGAAAATGGCCAAGAAACTTGTTGAGTTGTAGTTTGTTGTCGTTGAAGCTTTTTCTTGAAGTTGATCGTTAATTGCTAGAATGTAGTGCCCATGTATTACATAATTTGTTATTAAAAATATTCTTGTTGCTAACATTGTTGTCACAAGTTTTCGATAAGTTGTGGAATCACTTTGTTGAACCTTGGAGACGACTCCTCTCTTTTGGGAAGCCATAAAAATAATGGTGCTTAAAAATTCCTATAGTGGAGATAAAAGTATGTGCTTCAATAAAATAATTTGCAACAAAATAACAACAAAACATGTTTCTTTTGCTTTTTGGTATACAAATCAATTGCTATAGCTTTGAACTTCCTAAAATTTAGTAGAAATGGACTTTATGGAGTTGTTGGAAAGATGTCTGTTTGTGTGTGTGTGTATTATTTTATTTAGTTATCATCTATTATTCATCGTGTAAAGGAAGGGATGTGAACGATGGAGTTCAAAGAGGGAACACCAAAATACACCCACAACTTTAACAAATCTCCTATTCTAAAACTTCGATACAATAGTCGTTGGAGACGTGTGATGTGGGTTGTCGAAAAGAAAAGAAGATGAAGCTATAATGTGAGGGTTTTTCGAATCTTGATTGGCTTTTACTATACTCGATTCTGATACAAGGATTCCCTTGTTGGGCATAGGATTTGGGCAATCAATATCATCTACTTGGAATAAACTTGATCAATAGAGTAGATCTTGGGTGAGGATAAAAGATCCCAAAACAAACCAAAAATGTGATGCTTAAGGATGGCCCTGGTTGTTATGTTTTAATACCAATTGATGAGTAAGCACAATAAAACTAAAAGCAAGAGTCAAACTTGGGTGCAAGGATGAATTGACGAGAATTGGAAAAATGACAAACTTGGGTGGGTAGACTCTGAAAAGAATTGGGGTAATAATGAACCTAGGTGCAGAGGTATATTCCAAATATAACACGGGTAATCTTGGTTCAGAGAGGAAGGGGGGGAGGGAACACTATAAATCTAGGGGTACAAATGAAAATTTGGGGAACTTTAGAGGGAAGAGAAATAAAGTGTAGGTAATGTGTAAGAAGAAAAGTGTGGAAAAACATGTTGGCAAGATAAAGCCATTGTCTGTGTTATCTTCTAGCATCTTAACAATTGTCCACTAACATTGCTACCGGAGGATCTGATCGATGTGTTGGAGGATTGATCAAAGGTTGAGCTTCTCACTCTAGAGTCAAGTATGAGAGCCTAAATAGAGAATTTGTGCTTTTGATCCATATGCATTGCATTTTGAGCTATAAGGAAAAAAAATATTTAATGGTTGCAATTGTAATCCACAATTCTCTTGTCTTTGTTAGAATTTGTAGCTCAGGTAGGTAATTCCTCCTCACTAGGGGTGTTTAATAATGAGGCAGCCCATCTTTGACTAGACAACATTATAATGGTGGGGACCACCTAACTCAAGCCAAGATTGCATCACAGCCATTGGATGCATCTCAATGCTTGATTAAGTCCCCACCCTTGGATCAAGTTCCTAATATCCTAGGGCTAGGAATGCATGAGGAAAAGGGCTAGGGTTACAAGTAACCTAGCAAGCATCACTCTCAAACCCATCTCAAGTGAAGGAAGCCGACTAAGAGAAGGAGGCTCCTCTAAGGAGATCAAATTGCAGGGTTAAGTCGAACCAACAGAGAAGGGTCAAGCAAGGGTCAAGGAGGCAAGCTAAGGAGAGCTGAGCAGGCAGAGACTAGACCAAGTCGGGTCTGGCAAAGGCAAATAGAGGAGGTCGCACTGAGACAAAGGAAGGCTGAGCTAAGGGCACCTGCAAGCAAGGCAAAGAAACCACTCAGAAATCGTTGTGAGCTACCAAGAGGCCGTATGACTGGTATAAAGGCCATACGAGCGGTATCACCTGCTAGAGAGGAAAAGTCATACCCAGGTCTGAAAATAGAAGTAAAGTTATGTTTGCAGAGTTTCACTGAAGATAGAGGAGAAATCAAGCTATTTTTGTGTGAGTTTTTTGCTGTACGGTAGCCCAGTGAGGAACCCACGACCGTACAAAACTGTACAGGTGGTACGGTCTCTGCAAACCAGTTTGGTCAGGATATGTCTATGTATTAATAGACCTGTAATAAATAAAATTGTGCCTTATGTCGTGATATTTCCAGAATTTGTTTCTCATGTGTATTATTCTGTGTGGCTGTCACAAGTATTATTAATGTAATTTACTGTTACATAGATCTGATATTTGAAGTTTACAACTATTATTCTCTTCAGTCTTGTATGTAAATAGTGAACATGTCGGGCTTATAAATGACATTAATACTTTCTCTTTTCTCTGATATGTGTATGAAGTACACAGGCACTTGATAATTGTGTTTGAAATGAATTAAAAAACACGCTTGGTGAGGAAAGGTAGGTTAATTGCCCTAGATCCAACTTAGTTGCATGAATACAACAATATAAATTTGGGAAAATTTCCATCAATGATTTGGAGAAGAACAAGACACTCAGAGAACCACACTTAGTTTGCTTAGTCCTTGGAGAGAAGAGAAGCATTTGTGTCATCTAGCATGTAATAGTTTCACATCGGTAATATAAAAAACTACATCTACATCTTTTCCTTGCATTGCATATAAAATCTCATTTTATCACTCGTCTCTAAATTCTATTCTTCATGGTAAGCTTTGTTTTTATGGACATTGTGACCCACTATCTTCACCATTACTGGTAAAAAGTATGGATTCCACAACTTGTAGGACCCTTTAGTGAAGATCGCAAGAGCAATTTTGATGAAGTTACAACTATAGGCATGTCGCATGGATGGAGGACTCCGTATCTCCATGTGTGAATCAATTTGGAACGATAAGTGTTAGAGGAAGCAATTGTTCATATCTGCAATGCTACACTTAAACAAGGGTTGTGGTTAGTGGGGCATACAATCTTCATTGTGGCTTAATTCTGTTATGCATTGTTTGTGCAAAGGATATGTCCCACAACATTTTGTAGAGTCATGTAATCTTCTCCCATTCTCTCCCATATTATCTTAGATATTCAGTACATGGGTCAAATTTCAAGTCTTGTACTTTTGTCCTGGTTATCACTCAGAATGAACTTCTTGAAAGTTCATCTTGATTGATTCAATATTGATGGCTTGTGGATATATTAGTGTTTGATTTGGCATTGGCGATTTGTGGGTTCATTCTTCATTGACGGTTTGTGCCAAGCTTAGTACTTGGTCGCCAATATTTACTCTCATAGTTAAAGATTGAACATGTTCTCCAATGCACACTCATACAAGTACAAAGTTTTGACTTTTTCTTGATTTTAGTAGGTTTCCCATGTTTGCACAGGACATGCAATACTTGGTGCATGCTCTTGTGATTTGCTATTTTTGGAAACTTTACATTCTTAGAAAGTTCACTTTTTTTGAAACTGACAACATTTATGGATACCCTTTATAGAGGAGTGCATGTGCTCAAATTTTGGTGATGATTGGAGAGATTACAAAATTAGGTCAAAATTAAGGTTTCTTTTTTAAGAAAATCCTATACATGGATGGGTTCGTGTAGTGATGGAGAAGAAAACCCAAAAATTTCAAGTGATTTCAAAGAAGTGCAAACCTGGGTCAAAATTGCGGTTTTT
Source organism: Picea abies (assembly GCA_900067695.1). Classification (NCBI taxonomy): domain Eukaryota; kingdom Viridiplantae; phylum Streptophyta; class Pinopsida; order Pinales; family Pinaceae; genus Picea; species Picea abies. The sequence goes on along the minus strand of CBVK0100952266.1, from coordinate 4,970 downwards.
GTTGGTTCTAAAAGTACTCGGGATTGCTTTTTTTGTAGTGGAGATGGATTTCAATGTTCGGAGGATTTTGAGCACTTTGTTATTTTTGGATGCAGGGCTATTTTTGGCGGGATATGAGAGCCCTAATCTATCTTTGGCATGAGCTCCTTTTCTTTGGATATTTTGAAATCTTATCCATTGTGCCTTTTTTGGATCATATCTTCTCTATTATGAGTGCGATCCACTTGAGAGCAATATTTTCGACTTCGACTTTTCTAGGGTGACTTCTATGCCAAACAGGGTTTTTCTCTAGGGTGTCTTGGTTATAAAAAGAATGCAAGCGAGAGAGTTTGGTCATTAGTGTCTTCATTCTTCTATCTTCTTGTGTCCATTCTTTCTCACTTCGGACTTTAAGAGTTTTTGGGCAGCGCTTGATGCTATTGTATTGGTTGAATTTTCTGCATTCACTCCATTGAACTTTGAGGGGTGTAAGGAGATTGTGAAAGTCTTGGAGTGATTCTTCCTATCTCCCAAGATCCTTGAGTATGTGGACTTGTATCCAATTTGTTTAGAACTTTGTTCTTTCTCCAACTTTGAGAAATGAAGATCAAATTGGCAGTACTTGATGCTATTGTACTGGTTGAAGTTTCCACCTTCACTACCATAGTTAAACTTTGAATGGCGTAAGTAGATTGTGAAAGTCTTGGTGTGATTCTTCCTATCTCTCAAGATCCTTGAGTGTGGGGGACTTGTATCCAGTTTGTTTAGAACTTTGTTCTTTCTACAACTTTGAGTAATGAAGATCAAATCAACATCTTTTGGGGACCAATATGAGAACACATGTCTGCCAGAATTCAATCTGGCATAGGTTGTGCATGTTTAAAGGTTAATTTCGGAAGTTCTTGAACTTGTGAGATTCAAAGATTATCTTTTGCTTTGCAATTTTTCTTTTCAGTTAACTCCATTATTCCGAGGACAAGGCACTGGTCATTAAAAAAGGATATATTGTTTTAGTGGTTTCAAGCAAAATTCATAGATTATCGTTGCTGGTTTTTGAACTCAGTTGCAGAATTATAAGGGGGATGTTTTATATCATCAATAAAACATTGATTGGAGGTGTTTTCTTTGTGGTTTTGGTTGCTATTCTGTAACTTTTATTGCAGAAACAGTGGAGGTTATTGCAGATTTATGAGTTTTCTGTGTTATTTTGACCTATATTATCATAAATCTGAAGTTTATTACTGCTGATTTGAAGAAGAAAAGTGCAGATTTTGAGTATTTTATTGCAGATCCATAAGTTATATGGCAGATTTGAGGTGCTATTTTCCCCAGGAATTCAAAATTGAAGCCTCAAATCATCTAGGGAGAGCCCCCCTTGAATTGGCACAGGGCAATTCGGAACTGAGAGGAAGTTTGATTAGTGACAGGGACTTATTACTTGATAGTTATCTGGAAACCTTTGGGTTCTTTGGTTCAAAGTTATTTCTCGGTGACTTGGGTTCAAAGTAGACATACTTGGGATCGTCGAATGACTGAATGAGTTTGAAAAGTAAGAGCGTGACTCAAACACGGCAAAAAATTTAACATATAAAAAATTAAAAATACAAGAAGTTTCACCAAAAAGTAAAATTGTTTATAGAGATTTTGCTGAGTGAAACTTTCCGGGTTTGAAAAATGTAGAATTCACTCACTGATTAGGTAGAGTCAACGTCTAACTTGCTGTTGGCAAGTTTTGTCAGGGCAGGTCAACTCAGCCAAGTTTTAGCAACAATTTGGGTATGACTATCAAGTCCAAGTCACAGCCAACGAGTCCTACCATGCATGGGTTAGCTCTAAATGAGTCCATGATCATGCATCACACTTCTTTGTGCTCCATTATAAGCTTTGGTAGGATATTTTTTTTGTCCCATCTTTTGGGTCATATGGGATTTTCTTGTACACGGAGTTGTCAGGGCAGTTAATATCACATAATTTGGTTAAACATGTATCATGAAGCTAGGTTGCGGGGGAGTGCCCCCCACCCTCCTAGCACATCGTTCTTGAAACACACTTCTAGAGGGAGTGTTTAGGAAGCACCCTTGGGAGTGTGCTTCCTAAACACTCCCTTATGGGAATGTGCTCCCTTCAAAATAAATATGCTCCTTGCCAATTTCGGGAGCGCTCCCAGGAGCAAAAAAATGCTCCCTCGACGCTCACACATGATGATGTGAAATTAACAATTTTTTTGGTGCTTGGTAACCAAGTCAAGGTTCCAAATGGTTTCAAAAGGCATGTGTAGGGTTTGTTAGGATTAGAGCACTCACTCACCCCATTTTTCTTTCATTCTATTCCTCATTTGATTCATCTTTGCTAGGAGGGTTTTGAGTGGGCTTCTTGTTAGTTCTTGAGGAGATTGAAGGCAGATTGGAGAGCTTGGAAGGAAGATTGAAGGTTTCCATACAGATATTGGAGAGCTTGGAAGGGAGATTGAAGGTTGCCATAGTCATATTCAACCACCATTGGGGAGCTAAAGAGGTAGGCTCTAAGGCCCATTGTTGTTTTTAATTTTTTTTTTCCACGTGTTGGACAATGGTATATTATGCTATGTTGAATATTTGAATGTTTTCTTCTCCTACTCTTTTTCATTTCTTCTCCATCATTATATTGCAGGCAACAAGTTATTATCAAGATTCAACAAGCAAGATGGGTATGTCTATGTGGTATATCATTTTGGTTCCATTTTTTATTATGATGGTGGTGTTGGGAGGTGGAGGATGTCAAAATACCCATGATAGTGAGGAAGAAATAAAGATAGTTAGGAAGAAATAGAAGTAGGAAACACATACCATGGAAAGGAAGAAGAAATGGAAGGGGATGGTTAAAATGAAAATGATAATGATGATGCACAAAAATCCAAAGAGATATTAACTCCCTCGTGGAAGTATGTGACAAGGCTTGGGGGAGGGAAAGGGGGAAAGGAGGAAGAAATGGAAGGGGATGGTTAAAATGAAAATGATAATGATGATGCACAAAAATCCAAAGAGATATTAACTCCCTCGTGGAAGTATGTGACAAGGCTTGGGGGAGGGAAAGGGGGTGGAACCACAAAATTTACATGCCACCATTGTCATAAAACTTATATAGGTTCCTATACTCATGAGAAAAAGCATCTATGTGGGATTATGTCATGGGATTAAGGTAAGACTATAGGAGTCAAACCTTGTGTGAAAATGCCACCCAAAGACAAAATCAAATACCAAAAGGAAGAGGAGGCATCACAAAACAAATCCAAAAATCAAGGGTTGAACATGAGAGTTCATAAAGGATGTTCAATGGTTGGTCCCCATCACCCCCATGCTAGTGGATTCTCGCCTTCACATTTAGGGTATAGAACAATATCAGATTTCCTTGACCAATGTTGTAGGGATGATGTGGATGCAAACATTTTCAGGTTTCTCTATGCATGTAGTGTACCATTCAATGTTCTTTGCTCACCTTGTATGCATGGATTGTTACATGCCACCAATGGTGCTCCTAAAGGATACAAGAGCCCCGAGTATGACAAAGTTAGAACCTTGGGACTTGACAAGGAAAGAGCCAAAATCCATGGTGCTCTATGAAAATTAACAAATGCTTGGAACCATTAGGGGGTATCAATTGTATATGATGGTTGGATTGATCCGGATTGGATCATTCTATTGTTTTTCATCTATCTCAGTATTTTCTAGGTGGAAAATTAGAGGATTAAGCTTGCAGGGTCGTTTTGGCGACAAGTACAAATTTGGAAATTTGGGTCCAAAAAATCGTTTGAAATCTTTCGGAGCCATTTTGAGGCATCAAATGACACTTTTTTTGGTCCAAGCCTGAAGATTTTATATTCTACACATCAATACCTTTCCAATGATGCAGATCGTTCGTCAATCGGAGTTCGTATGAGAAAGTTATGCCTCTCGCAAGTTGACCTACCATATTGATCACCATGGTGCAAGTGGATGCCTCATCAACCTCCATTACTCAGATATGTGGGGCTAGCCATGTAGTGGATTTTATAAGAACATTCTATAAGGTCCAAAACCTTATGACAATTGAAGGTTGAGGAAGTCAAAACCCTACCCTTAGATGGCTATCGAGCTATGTTAAATACTGGGCCATTAGGGGAAGGGGTTCCATTCTTTTGCAATGTATCTTGTTCCATAACTGAGCAAAACATATGAGAGTGGTATTATGTGAGGATAACAGAGGAGGAGAGATTATGTAGCAGCCATATAGGCCATAGGTCAAAGGCAACTCCACAGAGAGTGCCTCTTTCTTTGTAATTGCATCATTTCTATACCATAGAAAAGAGAGCATAGTAGCCTCACCTTCTAGTTGGGTTTTCCCCCGTATTGGGTTTCCCAGGTCATATCTTGTGTTTATTTGTGGATGGTGTGATTGTATTTTATCGTTCTCTATTTTCCGCATTTTATCTATTTCATGCATAAGTAGTAATGTCAATAACTAAATTTTCTGGAAATCTAAAGGAAAAATAACCTTAATAATAAAGATTTCAGTTATTTATCAGATCTGTTGTGACGAACTGTTCTAGTGGAATATCCACGATACTTCATAGATCATGGACAACTGTTAAAGGTAGGTCATTGCTAAATATTCTTGGTGTGCCTACTAGTGGTGTGGTCTTCCTTTCAGCCCATGACTACTTAGATTGCTGCGAGACTGGTATTAATATTGCAGAAGCCTTGATTAAAACCATTCAAGAGATTGGGCCCTACAATGTCATTGAAGTCATCATTGACAATGCTACTAATTGTAAGGAAACAAGAGCAATCATTGAGGATAGGTACCCCAATATATTTTGGTTAGAGTGTTTGGTTCACACAATGAACCTTTTGATGCATGATATTGTTAAAATGAAGGACTGTGATTATAGATGGATTGTTGGGTTTGTACACGAGAGGGAAGAAGATGATAAAATATGTCACCAATCATACCATGGCCCACTTCATTTTCTGCAA
>CBVK0100952251.1:0-11994 GCA_900067695.1 Picea abies | reverse complement strand
TGTAGAATAGCGTTAGATTTGCTTTACTGTAGATAGCATTAGATTTGTTTTCTTATAGATAGCATTAGATTTGTTTTGAATACAGTTTCGACCATACTCTGTGTGTCATGACTTAAACAAAATGCTGATGGTAGATGGTTGAACATAGAGGTAGAATGATTTTGTAGAACTGCACTTTTGAATAGGGATAACAGTATTAGCCTTTGATTACTAGACTGTTTTGCTTCTGTTTATGATTTCATAGGAAATGCTTAGTTTCGAGTTAGTCATTCAAATTCAAGTTTTTAGAATAGGTGTGTGTTTAATTCTTAGGATAGCATTCCAATAAAGACTAGATGCTTGCCTGCACATACTGTGTATCAGCTCGAAGTTTACCAACCCTGGTTTGACAATTTAGTGATTCAGGACACTTAAAAGCTTCAATTTAGCAGCCTAAAAAACACTCCCCTAGAAGAGGGTACAGAGCACCAGTGCTCCCAGACAGTATGTAGGGGAGCGTTCCCTTCCAAATTTGACTTTTGAGTGGCTTTTTTAGTGGAAAAAGGCTTGTACTCCTTGTCAATTGATTTCTCTTCTTCAAGACTAGTCTTTGAGGTGTCTTAAGTGTTCTTATGATGTTGTTAGAGGCATGACATAGGCAAGATGGAAGTATGATGTTTGCGACAATTGCGACACTTATGGTCAAGATGCGACACTTGCGAACAAGATGCGACACTTACAACACTTGTAATGATGACACTTGCGACACTATTGAAGTGAGTAATTTTGATGTGTAACAGATTACCCCCAAAGTGTGAAGTTAGAAGACGATGATGACTGAAGTACTTTGTAGATTTTTTCGAGCAAGGGTATGGATGCAAAGAGGCTGGAAAAATCTGCACACAACCATCAAAAAAATATTATGACATGTTTCAAACCGAAGGCAAGCATACTTATGCTTGAGTGATAAAGACTTTTTCAGGTATGGCCGCCATAGAATACACTACGGATCCATAATTATATTGACAAAAAGGTATAGACACTAAACATGCAACGTGTCTAACACCCTATTTCCCCCAGTTTGTAAAATAACTATATTGGCCAAGAACTGTGGCAAACTAAAAAATGTAAATGTGTGATGTGAATGGACCTTGTGAAAAATGTCGATGAATGTGAATAATATTATGAATATATATATATATATATATATATATTGTAGGACTGCTGAGAGGGGATATGCTAAAAAAGAGACCACAATGGCTAAAGAAAGGTGGTGGAAGGCACTTGGAAAGGTGGCATTAACTTCCACCGAAACCAATACCGTATTTGGACTTCACTGTCCCGGAGAACCAAGAGCATCCTACTAGCCTGAAATAAATTACTCGCAGGTTGGTAGGTAGATGGCTTCTCAGGAATTAATGAGAGATGGGGGAAGTGAACCACCCATACGTAGGAGCCTCGGGCCTGACCACCGTGAGGGAAATCACGCCACATGCAACCTCGCAAGAGGGAAATGCGTGAGGAAGAAGCGAGAAGGGGGCAGACGCAAGGGGAGAAAGACAACTCTGAAAAAAAAAAACATAGAGTAAGTGATAGAAGAGAAGGGGGAGAGTAACCCTCGTTTTCGGTCACTGGAAAACAGAGACGCATTTGGGTGGAAACGAGCACCCCTCTAAGCAGTTGCATCACCTCTGGTGTTATTTCTGATAAGTGTTATTTGAAGTTAATTCCATAATCGCATGTTCAGTTTTATGTGTTTATAAATAGTTCTGAATAGAAGTGTTTACCTAACATTTGATTTGATAGAATGGATGCCTGTGTATGCTTACATGCCATAGTTGTTTTCTGCACAAATGATTAAGTCTGGGACATGAGTTCGCTCCATCGAGAATCATCTTATTTTCTTAGTTTCTCGTAATATTCCGGGAAGGCCCCTTGAGAGTACTCTTTTCCGAGAATTACCCATAAACCTTGTAACCGTACTGAACCTTACCAGAGACATGATTAAGATCAGGGATAATTTCTCGAGAACCATCTGAGGGTTCATGCAATCCAGGTCTAGAATCCTTATGAAAGAAAGAGTAGCTTTCTAAGGTCTTGGGGTCATGGGAGCCTGAAGCTCCGAGAGTTTGAACTTCGTGATTCAAGCTCAGAAGTGATAGCGAGATTCAAATATAGAAATAAAATACCCTATCACTTGGTAAATGAATGGTCGGAATCCTTTCGAGGATACCCCAAGCCTGTCAACATCGATGGATCTAGAGAAGGAGCGTAGGTGTTAACACCTCACCCTTTCAACCTTTGCAAGATAGCGATGGGATCCTGGACCGTAGATCCCAGGGACCCATCGGAGCTCTATAAGTCATCGATCTTGACCTTTACTTAGGCAGGAGAGTGAACTCGACTACATCTCGAAAGTCCCAAAGACATCGGGACTATCCATGTTGGAGGATAGGTGGCAGAGATCTGACCATTTCGCATATCGGGGATTCATGAGTTTGGAGGTGGAAGACCAGACCCATGGAGTCACGAAGTCCCGAGTCGCGAGATAGCGATGGGATCCTAGACTGTAGATCCCAGGGACCCATCAGAGCTCTATAAGCCATCGATCTTAACCTTTACTTAGGCGGGAGAGTGAACTCGACTACGTCCCGAAAGTCTCGAAGACATCGGGACCTTCCATGTTGGAGGACAAGTGGCAGAGATCTGACCATTTCGCGTATCGGGGATTCGTGAGTTTGGAGGTGGAAGACCAGATTCTTGGAGTCACGAAGTCCCGAGTCGCAAGATAGCGATGTGATCTGGGCTATTGATCAAAGAGGAAGGACAATCGTGGGATCTGACCATTTCGTGTATCGGGGATTCGTGAGTTTGGAGGTGAAAGACCAGACTCTTGGAATCATGAAGACCCGAGTCGCAAGATAGCGATGTGATCTGGGCCGTTGATCAAAGAGGAAGGACAGTTATGGGATCTGACCATTTCACGTATCAGGGGTTCATGATTTTGGAGGTGGGAGACCAAACCCTTGGAGTCGCAAAGTCCTGAATACCAAGAAGTAGGAGAAAACGTTGAGTCAGGACCTCCTCGCCATATCGCATATCGGGGTCTTGGAGGTTGAGGGGAATCAGTTTCAACTGTAGAAGTCTCGAGCTTGTGATTTGCGAGAGCTTGTGCAACACATGGGACGTCCACTTGGTGGGACCCATGTGGTTGATAGGTGGTGTAACGATAAGATGCCCAGAGAGAGGGAGAAGTGGTGATAGGTGGTGGACACGTGTCATTTGAAATGGGAGTCAACATCCTGTTGACTTCTTGTACTTCGGGTTCTAATAAGAAAGGAGCACAAAGGCCCAACAACTCAAGTTGCAAAGTTGCGAGTTCTGAGAAGCCTGGAAGGAGTCAAACCTTCTCTGACTTTCGCGTCTCGGGGTTTTGTAAAAGAAGGGCCCATAGGTTCAACCCTTCAACTCGCGAACTTGCGAGTTGCGAGCAAAGCTAGTAGTTATCCCTAGCCGGTAGTCACGCGTGGAGAGTGCTAATAAGGAGGGGCCATACCATATCGGAATCTCGGGTATCGGTGATTGGTGAAGAAAATTTGAGGGTCTTTGACTCACGACTCACAAGTTGTGAAAGGCATCTGTATTTAGGTGTGTATGTGGTCCTATCAAGATAGGGATTAAAGAAAGGGAGCTAGTGCTTCATCGTTAAGCAGCGGGTAGATCTGGATGGCCAGAATCTACGCTCCTAGATCTACGGCCAGGGTTTCATTCCGGAGCCCCCTCGCCATTATACCTTTAAGATTGGACTCACTTGTATTGCTGAGTTGCGAAACATGAAAAGGCACCTGGTTTGTTTGGCCTGTTGTCCTAACCCACGATCACAGGGAGGTGAACAGGAAAAAAAACTAGCCTGCACTAGGCCCCCGTAGGACTTCGGGGATTCTGTCCCTTGAGGAAAAGTGAAAATTTTACTATGGTGTAGTGGATGTGTTACAACGTGGATCTATACTTCCATGAAATGAACTGATCGTAGCCACGAAAAATACACTGTGGATCTACAAGATGACAAGACATAGCCATGTACCAATACAAATTGGATCTATGTAACAATATATGTGTCATAGCTCAAAAGAAACTTCGTCGCAACTTGGGTAAAGTATATATCATAGTGAAAGACTCAACCTAGGGTCTTCTTATCGATCTCGATGTAGTATGAATCTAACCATGTGAATAGATGTCCTGATGTCGAGCATGGCAGAAACCACTTGATTACCAGTCAATGATGTAAACCATTAACAAGCATGAGGGAAATCGTCATTGATGTCAATGATTCCCAAGGTACCCTATTACATTCTAGCGAATGTGAATGAATGAGCTGAAGTCGAACATCCATGGAATCATTCGATCAGAGTTCAATGATATAAACCTACTGTCGAACATGAGGAGGCCTTCCATTGAGGCATGCAAGTCCCAAAGTACTAACTAGTTTCTAAGTCTAGCTCTTGGATAATGTGTTGAAGTCGATAGGAATAGACTTGTCAAAGGAGGGCCTTGATGTATCCCCAATCAACGAAAAAAAACTAACACAAAGATGTAATTGGTAGATCAAATGAACATGGACTGACACAGGTATTGAAATAGGATATTTGTGATGGATTACTCTCGAGGTAGATACTTACCTTGAACACTGAGGCACAATAGTAGAAACGTAACATGGAACAAAACTTGATGATGCAGTGGATGTTGTGACTTTCATCAGGTGACCCAAAGGAGTAAAAGAAACTCAGAGGATTGGCTCAGTGTAGAGGTTCAGCGGATTAAAATGTGTACAAATACAAAGTGTTGTGTTCAAGGGTGACCGTAAGAGTTACTGGTAGTGTTCTCAAAAACTTGTTGTCTTGCTTCTTTCAATTTTTCCCCCATCCAGATATACGAGTACCTCTTTTTAATTTAATGAGCTCAAGGAGGGTAACACATGCTCGATATAACTCACCTTCGGTAAGTCCCTCTTCCTTTGTTTAACGAACTAGAAGAAGTAAGGGTTCGGTCCCATATGGGCCCTTCAATGTATGATTGTTTAACGAGTCCAGAGAAGGTAAAATCGGTGGTTTTTCATATTTAGAGAGTCTGAAAAGAACTTAAATACGACTCCAGTGTTGTCCTTTTTCGTAATGTTAGTCTCACAAGGCCGAAAAATAGATAAATTATCACTCGAAACATGCCCTTTCAAACCTTTTAATGAGTGGGAAAGGAAGCAAGATCACTCGACAATATTTTCACGTTTAGAGAGTTTGAAAAGAGATTAAAGAAGACTCCAAGGGGTTCCCTTTTCATGTATCCATGTGAGCCCAAAAAAGAGATAAAAGATTGCTCGATTACATTCTTAGGTTTTTACGAGCGTGAGAAAGAACAAAGACTAAGCTCAGTATGGCTCCAACTTGAAAAGAGAGCATCTTAACTCCAGAATGATCATCAAAAGGTTGGATACATGCCCCCTAAGCTTCAATTCATTCACCGACTTTGAGTTTGTCACCAATTTTTGTACTAGATGGAGAAAAAGGATACAGGTGGATGAAATGAAGGTTCAAATATGAGAGCTAACAAAAGACTCGACTTGACATCTAAGAGATCTGGCGAAAGACTCGACCTGACAGGAGAGGTGAATGTTTCATTTTTTAACGAGCTTGACACATGAAAAAAACTATGCTCAAGGCTTCGGGTTCAATCCCCAACTTTCTATTTCATTTTTTAACGAGCTTGCTACAAAAAACAAAAATTATGCTCAAGGATCTGGGTTCAATCCCGAGATTTCTATTTCATTTTTTAACGAGCTTGCTACAGAAAAGAAAAACTATGCTCAAGGCTTCGGGTTCAATCCCCAGATTTCTATTTCATTTTTTAATGAGCTTGCTATAGAAAAGAAAAAATATGCTCAAGGCTATGGGTTCAATCCCCAGATTTTTGTTTCATTTTTTAACGAGCTTGCTACAGAGAGGAAAACTATGCTCGTAGAATCTTCTTGATCATGGCTTCCAAGAGGATAATGCTCTATACGGACACCATGTCAAGGGACAAAACTTGATCCTGGCTTCCAAGAGATCTTCACTAGATGGAAGAAGAATGCTCTGGAAGGAACACATGTCGAGGGCCGCGTCAGGGATAAGGATATCAGGCTCCAATAACCCTATCAAAGAGATCACCATGTCAACTACCGGATCTAATTCATCAGAAGTTGAAGTCATGGGAGACAACACCACATAATTGACCTGTGTCAGAGGTGATATCGACTGCATATAAGACCCGTTTAGGGAGGTCATTGGGTTGATGGTCAAGTCAGGGACAACAAATGAAAGTTCATCAATAGTCACCATTCTTCCATTGTGTGGGAAAGATATCACAGGGAAAAAAGTGGACACAATAGATTTCATGGCATAGACATAATCTCTCCCAAGGAGTAAATCGAAATCCAAGGGGTCCTAGACCACCATAACATTAATAAAGATTGTTTCCTCTCCCAAACTTACCAAAAACTGAGGAAGGATCCCTAAAGGGTGACTGGTTGTTCTATTGAAAGTGAACATAGTCTGGGTAACCGACACAAGCTTAGGATAACCTACAGCCTGCCAAGAAATAGAGGAAAAAATACTAATGGACGAACCTTTGTCTATCAGTGTCTGAGGAACGTCCCGACCAAAAACTTTTACTGTAATCTTGAAAGGCACGTGAGAGGGAAGACGAGGTTTAGTTAGCCCACCCCAATAAAAAAGGATGGCCTTATTACTTGGAAGGGTTTTCGCAAGAGAAGGAGGAATTCCCCCCGGCACGGTAGATCCCGTTTCAACGAAAAAAACATGGGCATAATCAAGTTTACTCTCTAGAGGGACAGTAGGATCGATAGATGATGGGATTGAATTGACCACCTTGGCACTCTTCAAAGGAAGAGTGGGATTGACCAATGATATAACCAAATCAACCACTTTGGCACTCGTCAAAGGAAGACTGGGATTGACTAATGATGTAATCAAAGCAACCACTTTGGCACTCGTCAGAGGAGGAGTGGGATTGACCGATGAAGTCACTGGAGCAACCACTTTGGCACTCATCAGAGGAGGAGTGGGATTAATCGATGGTGGAATCGGATCGAATAGTTTGACACTCTTCGGATGAAGGGTGGGACTGAATGAGGAAGGAACTGGATCAATCACTTTGGGTTTACTCAGTAGATGAAGAGTGGGGCTGACCGATGATGGAACTGGATCAACTACTTTGGTTAGTGGTTCAATCAAGGATGAAACTAGATTGACCACCGGATCAACCAGATTGACCAGAGATGGAACCATATTGACCATTCCATCAACCAATGATGGGTTGGGGGAAAGCCTACGATAACCTTTTGGAAGTTGAATTTTTTTCAAAAGAGAAGAAGCCTCATCCATGCAAGGACAAAGGTGACAATAATGATCACCTTTTCATAACATACAAGGGAATTTGACAGTTGTCTTCTTCTTACCAACCTTAACGTCACTAGTTGACAGGGCATCACCAACATGAACAGTAAGGGCCAATGATGTGGAGGACCAAACTTCTAAGACCTTGGGAATACCAGGGAAATCCCTTAGAAAGTGGTCACCCTTACAAAGACTATAAGGGAATTTGGGTTTCAGATTCTCCATTTTAATCTTGTTAACCTCGTCAACACTCCCGGTACTATTAACAGTAGCTGGTTGTTTGGATCCAACATTTTTATGTAGTTGGAGGTTTGGTCCCTTTCTGGTTCTTCTTCTTCTCTTTTCATTTCTTCTTCTTCTTATCAACCTAGCTACTCTCTTTAGAGATTTCACTAGGTGAAGAAGGAGAAATGGAAGGAGACCTGACGAATGAAGAAGGTGAAAGGTTGACATGAGGTTGATGTGTGGGTGGTGTTCTTACATCTGAAGCACCTGCATTCAAGATGACCAAAGTGGAAAAAACCCATACCAGTAACCCAATTGTAAGACCTGGAAGTCTCAAAGTAGCGATGTAAGGAGGACCAACGTTTCCACAAGAAGGAAAAACAAAGGTTTCCCCTGGAAAAGGGGTTCCTTCAATGGTCATCTCGGGAACTCATGCCATAAAAATAAATCTCCAACCTAGATTCTGCTAGGGAGAATAAACAAAACACGATAAAAATCTAGTAATCAAGCAAGCAAACAAAACCTTCTCACAATGAGCACACTAGTTGGTGATGAAATCCAATGTCGCAGGAACAAAGTAAGAAGGGGTTGAGATAGAGCAGGTGGAAAAGTTACGTTGATGACCTTCTTAACGGACTTACACCCTGGTGCAAGCTCCCACACATAATCGTGCGTATACCTTCCAAGGAGCCCAAGTGAGCTTGGCCCACATCAATTCCAGGTATCGTGAAGACTTTCCCCTCCACATTCACCTTGTGTAAAGACCCTAAAGAGATAGGCCACTAAGGTTATCAACTACAACAATGATGCCTGGGGAAACAATCAATAGTCTGATCCATGCGCAAGGGCAGGATATCTAGCCCGAAATCAACTTGAAAGGCTTCCACTAATCATTGTGGGTATAACTTTAAGAGACCCCCATAATAGACACAATCTCTACACCAACACCAACAAAGCAGGGTGAGTAACTCTACTAGTCTCAGTGCGACCTCAGGTTTGACCCTTGTGTGAGAAGGGCTTCCCAGGAAAAAATGTAGCAATTGGATTTCACCGCTCCCTAAAAAAAGATCCTATGTTTGTTTGTAGCTTTGTAAAGTTTTCTTTCACACCTATTCCAAATCCCTACAACTAATCTAATGTAGGTTTTCTACCAGAAAATGTAAAAGTGTCTAATCAATTTTAGTTTAGCGCTCGATTCTTAAAGTTGTTGTTACTCGAAAGGAAAATGGCCTGGACAATATGGTGTTTTGACCGACTCGAAAGTTATGCAAAGAGATGAATATGCAATCTTTTCATTTCAATTAAAGCTATGCTACGAGAAGGAGAAAATATTCATCATTACAGATGCACAATGTCCCCCCCCCCAAAAAAAAAACATGCAATTCTGCTACTTCAAATGCAAGCTAGTTTCATGACCCAAAAGCAAGAATGCATTCAAAACAATGAGAACTGAAAGAAAACAAGTAGAAGTGTGTTCTAACAAGAACTCAGTCAAGGATCCTAAAACCAACAAGCATCCAAGGAGTACAATAAAATGCAGAGAAGAATCCAATAAAAGATAGGGAGAAAAGAAAAACCACTCAAAACTTAATTGCTTGGGAAGATGACCTTAAATATCAAATGGAATGGTGCATAGAACTTTGAATCTCTTTACAAAAGTTTTCACCCAGTCAGATAAATGAGAAGAAAACAATAAGTTGACTCTAAATCAAAAAAGACAAAGAGTGACTTCTAGGTAAGGAAGAAAAATGTCAAAATTCCAAATAAAAGGTGATCAATTCTTAGAAAGCAGAGTGTTGAAGGCCAAATCAAGGACTTACTTAGATGATAAGACTCTGAGCAAGTTCCAAAAGCAAAAATTGAACTTCAGAGAATGAAACCCTAGGGGATTTTGCACAGAAAATGGGTAGCACTCTTGTGTAAGGGGCATCAAAGCATTCAAATGCTCTATGTGAGACTAGTAGGGAGTTCCAATGCTATGGTAACAAGGGTAGGGGGGCGTTGGTCTCTAAAAATTCAGAAAAAAATGCCCAGAAAGTCAAATAATCAAGCAAACTCAGTCAATCAATTTGAAGGTGATGAAATCAAGAGCTAATAAAACAAATCCAAGAATCAAAGACAGCATGGATAAGGTCAAGAAGTGGGAAAAGGGCCAAAACAAGGCCTAGGAAAGGAATAAAAAATCAAAGCTCTTCCCCACTGGAGTCACCAATTTCTGTTACAGGGAATCCTCCTGCAGACAAGCGGATTCCCTCTTGGTATCTAGACCCCTAAAACCAAGACAGAAAGGGTGCTACCATTGGTCACTGACATCCTTTTATATCTAATTAAGCTAATGAATGAAGAGGAAGAAGAAAAGTGTACCTTTTTAAATGGAGTTTGTTCTCGCAAAGTCCAAGTTGAGCTTCAATCCCAAGCTCCTCGATAGGTCCTATAGAACAAACAAAGATACAACAAGATTCCTATTCTACTGAGATTAGCATAAATACAGATCTATCTACTGAAGACAAGTTCATGTGGAACAAACATAAACTTAAAAGAAACACCAACCATGTATGTATATTAATGAGAACAAATGAAGAGTACTTACAATCCTATAATGAAGGTGCAACAACTTCTTCCATCTCTCCTTGTCCAACCCCTTTGCTCAAGTAATCTACACTGATTATTCTTCAATGACATCTCACTTATGGGATCATAAGTTTGGTGTAATTCTCAATATTCATCTATATGTATTGTATATTACCTATGAGATGATAGGTTTCATACCTCCAATCTTTTATGTACCTTTCACCATGAGAAGGCCTCCATATATAAGCTTGGAGAGGCCTAACTACTTGAGAGATCTTTGGGATAAGTTGAGGATTCCTCTCCTTCAGTTGTGGATCTCCCCTAAGATCATGCCTTGACCTCAGATTCGAATCTAACCACCTTCAGATATTGAGGGGATTCTTCCCTGATTTCCTCCAACAAACCAAATTTTTCCCAAAAAAGGACAATTCTCCCTCAAAAGGGACATAGAGTGTTGGAACGATCTCCTAGAAGAGGGTACATAACACCAATGCTCCCTAACAATATGTAGGGGAGCACTCCCTTCCAAATTTGACTTTTGAGTGGCTTTTTCAGTGGCAAAAGGCTTGTACTCCTTGTCAATTGATTTCTCTTCTTCAAGACTAGTCTTTGAGGTGTCTTAAGTGTTCTTATGATGTCGTTATAGGGATGACACAGGAAATATGGTAGTATGATGTTTGTGACACTTGCGACACTTATGGTCAATATGCGACACTTGCGAACAAAATGCGACACTTACAACACTTGTAATGACGACACTTACGACACTATTGAAGTGAGTAATTTTTATGTGTAACAACTTAGCACTTTGTTTATATTCATTTCTTTAATTTGCTGAGTCATAACATCATCAATTTCATGGCCACATCACTTGAGTAAACTAAATCCATTAAAAGTAATGTTGATTAATTAAAATTGATTAGAAATGATTTTATTTTTCAGAGTACACAAACAAGCATAGGATATAGGGCCTTGGAATGTTATTTTGTGAGTAAAATTCTCCAAGGCTATTAAACCCAACATATGTGTTTCACCATGGAGTAGTGACATCCATTGTGTAATTAGTGACGTCAGGATGCTCCGTTCACAATGGATTTAAAAACGAGGTAGCGCAAAGTTGGTTGTAGAGATATACCTCTAATACCTTCTTAGCGTTAGATATATTTCTAGGGATCTAATCATATTTGGGAGTCTTTCTAGTAGCTTTACCTCTGTGAGGGGTGGTGCTTTCAATATTTCATTTTTTTTAACCTTGACCATATAGTGGAATTGACTTACAACTGTTCGCTTGCGCATTAGTTATATAGTGGTGGCTTTAGTTTCTTGACATAGGTAGCCCTATAGGTGATTTGCTGGGGTTATTCTGCAGGTACCCTGAGTCAGATAAGGATCGGACAACACAAAACCTTTATGGAGGATTACCTATCCCGGGGGATCTTGTTGATACTGAGAGGGGGGGTGAATCAGTATCAAGTACAATTTAAAACCTTTTTCAACTTATACTTAAACCATTCAACTATATCCAATGAGCAATTAACAATAGTATAATATTTACACCAATACACCACAATACACCATGTACAATATATGAGAAATAATTAATAGTTATTGTTCAAGGGAAGTAATGACTTCCAAAGATAGTTACATCTTCCAAATTTAAAGAGAGGGATAAACCTCCAAGAGGAATATACAATCCTCCAATATCAAGAGAGAGTTGAACTCTCCATCCTTGCCCCTTCCTTCCACCCAAGAATATATGAGAGATAATAAA